>CAUYTI010148909.1:0-63780 GCA_963575145.1 Galago senegalensis
GGACCACAGGCGCCCGCCACAACGCCTGGCTATTTTTAGGTTGCAGCCATCATTGTTGTTTGGCGGGTCCGGGCTGGGGATTCGAACCCGCCACCTTAGGTGTACGTGGCTGGCGCCTTAGCCGGTTGAGCTATAGGCGCCGAGCCAACATATCCTTTTTTCCTGACTCAGAGGCACATGGAATTTGGCGTTGGGGAGCTCTGAGATAGATCACTGCCCCCCCAATGCAGGGCTGTGACACAGGGGTGCCCCTGTGCAGAGGGAACACTGCCCAGAGGATGGCCCCCTGTAGGACACTGTCCTGCCTACAGCTAAGACAGAGCCTATGGACACCCATGGACCCCCTTCTCTTGGGAAACTTGGAGCTACATTCAGCTAAGGATGGTGAGAGAAGGCATTTGCGACTCACAGGAGGACAAGGAGGTGACTCTTCCTAAGTTTCAGTGTCTTATAGGACAATTGGGCATAGGATGTGCAGGCGTTTGTTCACAAATCCGTTACATAGTAAGTATTCCCAGAATGCTAAAGACTTTTCTTCATGCTTTGAAGAGTGAGGGTCAGGCTGAACAACCTTTAAGATATTTGGGCAGATTTGGGATATAGGTGCCTGGAGACACGGTTTTGGAACTGTGAGCAGTCTGCTGCTGTAGGAAGCTAGGAGGCCACAGGCTGGGTCAAATGTTGTCAGAGCAGCAAGCCTCCCTCTCTCACCCAGAAGCTCAGAACACTCAAAATGGAAGCAATCACACGAGCCCCCCCTAACTCTTCACCTGCAGCCCGTGTGCTCGCCCTCAGATGAACAGGAGGAGATGCCCTCGGCCCCAGCAGGGTCGGAGCTGGCCTCAGTGGGGAGATCTCAGTTTGGAGATCTCAGTTCTTACCGACTTCCTACAGCAGTTCCTTCCCTCTTTGCACAGATTTCCTCCCCTAGACAGGTCATCCCTAGAAGTCCACATGCCTCTGATGTGCATCTCAGTTCCACACCATCCTCCCTCCAGCCACTCCCCTGTGGTCCTCTCACCCCTCCTGCTGCCCTCCCTGGAGACCCCGCAGGCGGCTCTTCATGTGGCCCCCTTCTCTCTCTCTGTGCCCCACCACCCTGTCCACACCATTCCAGGTACCAACACTGGCAACATCAAGTGGTGGCAGGGGGTGGGGACTTGACACAGTTCCAGGTACGAACACTAGCAATGTCGAGTGGTGGCAGGGGGTGGGGACTTCCACACACACCATTCCAGGTACCAACACTGGCAACGTCGAGTGGTGGCAGGGGGTGGGGACTTCCACACACACTATTCCAGGTACCACCGACTGGCACTGCTGCTCTGGAAAACCACAGACTCATACCCAGTGAGCACACACCTGTCTTCTGACCCACCAGTGTCATTTCCAGGTATTTTCCCCAAAGAAGTGAAAACGTTTGCCCACGTGTTTGTGGCTTAGTTATTCCCAACAGCCCCAAATTGAGAAGTGTCATCAACAAGAAAGGGACCAAGGGCTTGTAGTCATGCTGAGGAACGGTTACCAGAAGTTAGAGAAAATGAATTGCCCACACACACATGGTCATGGGTGGGCCACAAAACAGGCTGACCCACCAAACTGGGCAGAGGTAGAAGCACTCTACAGGGTCTCGGGGAGGGGGGATTCAAATCAGTACAGCTGCTGTCAACGTGGGGCAGGGATTTTTCAGGAAAGGGCCAGGGAAAGAGTTTGGGGCATGATGGAAATCTCCCTGCATGGGCTGGGTGCGGCTTCTGGGTGTGTGTGCCTGTCAGAGTACACGGAAGTACACGCTTAAGATCATGTGTTTCATGTATGTAAACATTACCTCAGTGAAGAGTCAGCAGGTGAATCTTTCCAAGGGGAGGGAAACACTGCAAAGGGGTCATTAAAGCAGTTCTTAAAGCCCCGGATGTGGATAATCTGAAAACAGTTTAGCATCATTAGTTACCTCTGAGTCTGACCCCCGGACACTCAGCTGGCCCTCCGGGTTGCTCTCCAATCTCTGTGACTGTGCAGTGACACGTCTTGTACAAACTCACCCAGGTTTCTCCATTGCCTTTGTCCCTAGAACTGCCAGGTACACAGACAGGACGTATTTGGGTTCACTTTGTTTAAACACCCTCAACTTTTTTGGAATTACTGGGCTTGGCCTCTGGTGGGGTTGGGCGACTTGTCTGGCTGTCCATCAGCTGTGTCTAGAGAAACGCAGTGGAAGTTGGAGGCAGAGTCGGCAGAGCGCAAGATGGACCGCCTACCATCAGCGCTCCAGCCGGAGGCTTTGGGGCCTGCCTTGAGTGCTGTTTTTTTTTTTTAATTTTTTTATTTCAGGCTCCTTTATTCCATGAAATTTACCGAACATCAACTATAGGCAAAACATCGACATAATCATTGGAGATAACATTGGGACAAATATATCAATTTTATGAGGAAACAAAAGCATTATCTACAAATCAATTATGAGATAAGTGTACTCATTACCACCACTTAGTAAAGTTGAAGATCCTAGCTAGTACAATTAGGAGAACTTAAAAATCCCAATGGTTTGTAAAAAAATACAAATTTCATTACTTCCGAGTTACCAAGTTACTTGCAAGTTACCAAAAACAATAGAGAAATTCAGCAATGTAGCTAACTTCAAAATAACTATACTGCTGGCCTGCCTTGAGTGCCGTTTTTTAATGGTAAAGCTTTGTTTAATTCTGTGGGGCCAAGCTGAGGAGAGGCACGAGAGATGGAGAGAAGATGACCACGGATGAGAATAAAACAGACAGAGCCAGGTCAGGGCCAGCCTTGCCAGTGTGGGCAGAATTATAGTCATAATTTGGATGAGTGAGAGGCCCAAACAGAAAAGCGCGATAAACTCCCAGCAAACAAGATTACGGAGGGAACCATTTAAAATTAAAAAGCTACAGAAATACAATTTTAGGATAAAGAGTATTTGTCACTTAATTAAGTTTAGTAGTTTAATTTTCATCCTATTAAAGTTTTATTAGAGAAACAAGAGAGGTTTGGTAAGAAGATGTGTGTGTATTACACAGCATGCACACACGCGTGTACACACACCTGCACACACACGTGTACACACAGCCGTCTGCGTGTCACCCTTGTGTCACACTTGGATCTTGATTTGGTCTGAGCATCTCCCCTTCTGCGCAGCTTAGGATTTTTGTTGCCATGGCAACATGCTGTAGTCCAATTCCTTTTCTTTTTTTTTGTCAGTGTTGTTCTAAGGATTGGTGCAGAAGCCACGGTACTAATGGTCCTCCGTTTGACTGTCGCATCCGCCTTCTTTTACATCCGAGGGACTTTGATAAACCCCTCCCGGGTTAACCAGATTTGAAAGGTGGGAGCAGTGGTGAGATGGTTCTCGAGGTGGGCGTGTTACTCTGAAGCACTTGCTGAGAGAATGGTTGATTAGGCATCAGCCACCAGTGACCAGGAGGGAGGGAGGTGCTCCCTGCCCCGAGACAGGACCCTGCAGAAGAGGGGACACCGTGGGCCAGCCCGCCAGCTGATCAGCCTTGGCCACCCATTGAGGGGATTTCTGGGAAATTCTATTATCGGTGTGGAGAACGCAGATACCAGTTGAATAAAATGAGGGAATTATCATATTCTTGCATATCAATATCTCCCTCTGCATCCGAAATGCGATTTAGCAGAGGAGAGGTGAAGGATGGGTTAGGAGGCCGGTGACGGCGGTGATGGCCCTTTGCCACTTCATCCTGGAGAGAGGCCCAGCCCGGCCCTGGCGTCGTCTCTCGTAAGTGCCGTAATGAGCCAGAAGCCTGCCGCCCTGTTGTCCTCATAGCTGGCCAGTGGCCACAAAGCCAAGATAGTTAAACTGGAGCTTGTTCATGTGTCCTTTATAGGGAAACCTCTGGCAAACAACAAATGGTCATCACCACAAAATCTTCCCCAAGAAATGCAAACATCAGTTTCTCAGGACTTTTCTTGTGCTCTAGACGCGAAGATGGAACACAGTGTCTCAAGAGGCTGAAACGATTCCTAGTTTGCCTTCAGTCAAGCGATTCTGAAGTGAAACGCACGCCAGGGATGGTTATTCATAATCTCACGTCCATTTGCACCTGTTTAGAAAAGAGGTTTGGGTATTTTCCAAACTTGAAGATACACTTTGTTTTATTATAGAAAGACATACCACAGTTTAAATTACATAATATATTTTCTTAAATTCTGCTCTCTATTAAAATATACTTCAACATGTTTTGACATGTGAAGTACCAAGTTGCTGTGTAATATTTGTGAGTTATAGAGATTGAAAAAGGTAAGTAAGCATCGAACTCTCTTTAATGGCACGGTTTGGTTTTGAGGACTTGTTGCTGTACTTGAGTAGGTGGGATCTATGCTGATAATTTACATTGTCACCTGAAAGTGTCTAAGGAAAAATGCAAACACAAGAGTAACATATGTAAAATGCAATGTGGATACATTTTCTATTTCAAATCTAACATATCTTGACCCTACTAGCAGGCTACGTTAAAAATGGAAGGGATACTTTGATGCAAGCTTTCTATTTTGTAATGGAAAGGATCTCCATTTTGTTAGCCTATCCTAGCCCACAGTTACAATGGATGGTGACCTAAGAAAAAATCTGGAAAACAGGAGCAAGGGGAGGAAGAAGGGACAGTTGCACGGGACGGAGGAGCCCAGAGAGCAGGGAGACACCAGAGAGCAGGGAGACACCAGAGCAGGGAGACACCAGAGAGCAGGGAGACACCAGAGAGCAGGGGGACACCAGGGAGCAGGGGGACACCAGGGAGCAGGGAGACACCAGCGGCTCCCGGTTCACAGGGAGCACCTCCCTGGTCGCCAGCTGCTGCTCACCTGAACCCGTGTCAAGGCTACAGGTCCCCATTTGTCCAATCTTCTCTCTGACAGGGGTTTTCTTCTGGAATCTCATTAAGTCATTTGAACAGCTGTACCGGGTTGTTACGGCAATAGGAATCTTCGAAGTAAATTAATTTTGCTACAAGGTGTAATTGAGACAGGTAAAGGTGGCCTCGCCTGGTGATGGCTGGTCCCTGCCCTGCCCCCACTGAGCTGTGGGAGCTGTGGGGGAGCTCCGTGGGGGCAGGGCAGGGACCAGCCGTCACCAGGCCCAATTCTTACAGGAAATTGGCATCAATGATGCTGGCTTTATTGCAGATTTGCAAATCCCACTTTTACTGCTCCATAAAACACAGATTGGAGGGGCCGTGCTGTTCCCTGGGGCAGGGGCAGGGTGTTCCCAGAGGGCGTCGTGTTCTGGAATGTCGACCTTCTGATTTCAGAGACCTGGGTTAGGGCATTGCAGGAAACTGAGGAGAACTGGGCTACAGTGGAGATGAACTCGGCTCAGCAGTCGGAGCAGGCAGAGCTGTGTGTCCCTGTGCCCGGCCTGGCAAGCCTCCCCCCGCCGCCTTGTCTAGGTTTGTGTTTCCCAGAGTGCTGGGATTTGTGTGTGGGGAGGGGGATATTTTGCTTTTTTAAAAAAACATCACTCCTTAGAAAGTCCTCCACGGTCAAATAACTGTCATTTTTGTCAATGAACCTCATTTTACATATTTCCTTAGTTTGGATAATGGTTACTCATATCAGGGAGATACACTTTGAAACATGCTCCTTAGATTAAAACTGTGATGTTGGAATTAGTGAGAGTTAAACATGCCTATTATGCTCGAAATATCCCTTCAAGTCAGGAATACTTGCTTCCTTTTAACCACTTTCCAGTGCCAATAGAGATGTTGTCTGTTCACCCCCTTCTTTTAAAAACATCTGCTATGTGTCAATCACTGATGTAACAGCTCTGGGCGGCCCATGTCACAGGGTCTGGCAGGGTCCTCTGTACAGGTACAGATCATGCACGTCTATGCTGCCACACATGGGCCAGGTATGCACACACATACATGCACACACACATACATGCACGCACACATGCACACACACATACATGCACGCACACACATGCACACACATACATGCACACACACATACACGCACACACACATACACACACACATGCACACATACACGCACACACACATGCACACACATGCACACACACATACATGAACACACATACATGCACGCACATACATGCACACACATGCACACATACATGCACACACATACATGCACACACGCATACATGCATGCACACATACATGCACACATACACACATGCACACATATACATGCACACACATGCACACACACATACATGCGCGCACACATACATGCGCGCACACATACATGCACATACATGCACACACACATGCACACACATGCATGCACACATACATACACGCACACACACACGCACACACACACACATGAACACACACACATGAACACACATACATGCACACATACATACATGAACACACATACATGCTCACACATACATACACGCACACACACATGCACACACATACATGCACGCACACATACATGCATGCACACATACATACATGCACACACACATGCACACACACATACCTGCATGCACACATACATACATGCACACATAC
Organism: Galago senegalensis; assembly: GCA_963575145.1. Lineage (NCBI taxonomy): Eukaryota > Metazoa > Chordata > Mammalia > Primates > Galagidae > Galago > Galago senegalensis. The sequence continues at coordinate 6,531 of CAUYTI010148909.1, forward strand.
ATGCATGCACACATACATACACGCACACACACATACATGCACACATACATACATGCACACATACATGCACACACATACATGCACACACACATACATGCACACACATGCAGAGTCCAGGAGAAGGAAAGGTGGAAAGGAAATGGCTACCCTCTCCAATAGGCATCAGCATGAAGAGAAACTCCTCACTGGACACACCAGACAGCTCATGGATGGCCACCTGGAATTCTGGTCCCGAAAGTGAAACAATAAGGACAGCAGGAGAGTGAACAAGACGGTGAGGGGCTGCTTGGTGCCCTTTCTCTGGACAGATTCAGGAGCCCACACAGAGCCTGGGGCCGGGAAGGACAGGAGAAGACACTTGCTTACTGTCACGGGGGCACCACCGGCAGGATTCACACCAACATCACACAAAGAAAACCAAAAGAAAGGTAGTGTGTGCTGGGCCTTCCTTGAGGATGTGCCACTTCAGAGTCAAATCTGGTTTCCTTAGAGTCTGCCCTGGTTCACTCAGCCCAGTGTGTGTCTGAAAGAAAAGTTAGTTTGAAATGAGTTGAAAGGGCACCAGATGAGCAGGGGGAGAGTTAACCCCCGGGACAGGTACCTGGTCGAGCAGATACATCCCAGTATTGACATTCCTCACACCCCCTCACTCAGAGGCTGCTGGGGGAGGATTGGGGAACAGGTGTTATAACAACAAGGAGATTCAGGGGAAAGTGGTTTTCCAGCCCAAGTCCTCAATGTGCATTGGTGATGTCCTCTGGACGTCCTCCCCAAGGAGGGCTGGCTGGTACCTGCAGGGACCTGACCTCAGTGTCCAGGGTTAACAGGAGTGGTTCCAGCAGGCTTAGAAGCCAGGTGTGGATAATGGAAGGAACTCTTGGAAAGGACCATACAGATGACCCACCTGGTCAGAGGCTAGAGTCAGCTGTGGCAGGGTCAGGTCGGTGGACCAGGTGAACAGGTCAAATGTAAATCTCAAAACAGAAGCAGACACAGAGATGCAAACCCCAGGCCTGGGCTCGGCCTGAACACACACAGATTTACATGGGGGTGTTGATCCTGAAAAGACTCCCGGCCAGGGGAAGAGGGTCTATAGAGGCTACAGGACAAAATGCCTGCCGTGTGGAAAATGAGGGGAGTCAGGAACTGTGTGGCACCACCTTGTCAGGGAGGGACTGCATTTCCTACCTGGGCCCTGGAAGTTACTGCATGACTCCTCACCACTGTTACAGCTGTGCACAGTACTCAGACTACAGGCTGCAGGTGTGTGGGTGGGAACAGAGGGTGTAGGGGTGGGAGCAGCGGGTGTGGAGGTGGGAGGAACAGGTGTGCAGGTGGGAGCAGCAGGGGTGGAGGTGGGAGCAGCAGGTGTGCAGGTGGGAGGAACAGGTGTGCAGGTGGGAGCAGCAGGGGTGCAGGTGGGAGCAGCAGGTGTACAGGTGGGAGCAGCAGGTGTGCAGGTGGGAGCAACAGGGGTGCAGGTGGGAGCAGCAGGGGTGCAGGTGGGAGGAACAGGTGTCCAGGTGGGAGCAGCAGGTGTGCAGGTGGGAGCAGCAGGGGTGGAGGTGGGAGCAGCAGGGGTGCAGGTGGGAGCAGCAGGTGTGCAGGTGGGAGCAGCTGGAGTGGAGGTGGGAGCAGCAGGGGTGTCGGGCAGCAGCAGCAGGGGTGTAAGGCAGGACAGCAGGTGTGCTGCCTGGCTGAGCACATGTGCTCTGCAGTGATGGCTCCACCATGGCCCAGCACCCTGATGCATTTCTTAGACTGTGTCCCTGTGGCTAAGCAGAATGTGAGTGTAGTTGGAAAGGTAATTTAACAACACAAAGCAGAGAGCAGCCCAGGCCACAGACACCAGAGAGGCATGAGGGAGCTCCCCATGGACGCTCTGCTGGTCTCACACTATTCTTTGTAGGCTCACGTGCCGCTGTGGCTCATGGTAAAATGTTGGTGCTGGTCCTGACCAGCAGCACTCTGGGTGTGTCTGGGGCGATGTCCTTCTGGTGAACAGAAAGAAATAGTATATTCTGTAGGTGAGGTTTTTATCTTCCCCGTTCTCTGGTTAGTCATTATCCAATAAAACAAAGGTTTAGAATTGAAGTTAATGAATATGTATTGCATATCTGGCTAACAAAATGGTGAGACAAGGAGCAGAGGGGTCCTTGCACCCAAGGGTGACCGAACATCGAACGTCACAGGTGCACAGAAAGGGCCTGCTGGAGAGCTCAGGTGAAAGGAGGAACTCCTGGTGGTGCAGACAAGGTTACGGGCAGATCCCAGGGAAGGTTCTGGTGGAGGCGTTGGCCTCCAGATGAGCCTTCAGGGGGCTGCTCCAGAAGAGGGGGGAGCACCAGGTGCAGGTGATGCCAATAGCAGGGCCCAGACGGCCAGATGCTGGGGACAGCCACGTGGCTCCCTTTGTCACAGCCAGGAGCTCTTGTCCAGAAGAACAGTGCACCTGCTGGGGGAACCATGCTGTACAAAATGTGGAGGCCGCACGGAAGACCATTGGCTTTTTGAAAGGCAAAAAGAACCAATGGGAAGTTTTTGAGCAAGAAAGGGCAAGATCTATCGTGTGTAAACCAGAGAAATTTTAACATAGTCTAAGGTACCAATGAGGAGCTGGGTATGGAGCCAGCCCAGCAGAAAGATGTCGGCATCACGGAAGTGGGGACAGTGGGACTGGCTCTGTCCTTGTTTGTTTATGTGTGAAAGGAATTGGCTGCTAGTCTATGTCCCACACTCGAGTCTTCATCGAGACCACTGCCTGGGTTAGATGTTATGTGGCTTGTAATGAGAGTGATAAAATGCCTTGTTCTTGGTACTGCAGATTGAATAACCAATATGGAATAAGACAACAGAACAGTCACACGATAAAAACAATCCTTAACCCATTTTATTAGCTCTGTAGCTGAATTATCTTTTTATAAATGATGGTTCCGATGGAGGTAAATGTGCTCACAAGTTCTTTGTTAACAAGGTCACTGGTATAATTTGAATATTTTCCACAGCTGCTGCTCCCACAGCTAAAGAGAGAAGTGGGCCCAGTGACGCAGGGCAGGTAAACGGGTGCCAATGAGTCTAACGGAGCCATTCAAAATAGGAGCACAGCCTGCAGTTCCCAGGACACGGCTGTCCCGAAACCAGAGCTGGTCTGTGCACAGGAATCCAACACTGCGACATTGTTGGAATATTTGACATAGTTCCTGACCCAGGCTTGGCAAAATCTGCACTCCATAAACAGAGGAATGAGGGGAAAGGTTACAAGAGAACCCACGATTCCACGAACACAGATTACACTTCTGGAAGGATTCTCAAAGCGTACACTGAAAACAGGCTGCTTGTGGTTTCTTTTTCTTAGAGTCGCTGTATCAAAGCTACCTGGGTAGCAATATCACATTTCATTTCTTTTTAATTTTTGCAATATCACATTTTATATGGAAAAGATACAAGTGACATTAAAATAAATGACTGGGCATGGTGGTCTCGCCTGTGATCCCAGCACTCTGGGAGGCTGAGGCAGGTGGATCACCTGAGCTCAGGAGTTGAAAACCAGCCTGAGCCAGAGAGAGACCCCATCTCAAAAAATAGCCGGTCATTGTTACAGGTACCTATGGTCCCAGCTACTCGGGAGGCTGAGGCAAGAGGACTGCTTGAACCCAGGAGTTTGAAGTTGCTGAGCGCTATGGTGCCACGACACTCTACCCGGTGTAGAGTGAGACTCTTTCTCAAAAGAAATAAAATAATTATCACGATAAAAATGAAATGTGATAGTGATGAATTGTGGTTTTCGCCTTTTTACATATAGGTGAGGCAAACTTTCCTGACACCCCTCCCGGGGACTCTTCCGAGGGGCTCCCATGTTCATGGGGGGAGCTGGAAGAGCAGCTCACTGCAGGGCCTCCGTGTGGGATCCGGCTGGACAGCAAGAAACAGGGAACAAAGGATACGCCTAAGCCTCAGTCCTGGAAGAGTGTCGCGGAACTTTGACTCAGTAACATGATGAAAATGTCACCAAATTCCTACAAAAGCAGTTTGCATGTGTCCATTATACTCAGGGAGAGTGTGAAGACCCAGGGCAAGAACTCGCAGCAGCCCCGCAATTTCATTCAAGTCTGTCAGAAAGTACCCCCTGGAAAATGCACGGAGATGCTAATTCTCAAAGCAGTCCCCTGGGTGGGGAGGAGGAGTTTTAAAAAATCACTAAAGTAAAACCCAACACTCTTCAACGCTCCAGGTAAGTGATTTGAGATGTTAGAAATCTCGAAGCCAGAGCTGACACTCTGGGGAATTCAGATCGAGTTTTCCCCGTACTTAGCTTATTTGTAAGTTTCTATTAATCGTCCTAAGTGTGGCAGGATAAAGGCACTTGGGGAACCCTGGTTACCTCTCATGGCACTGGCCTGACATTAAAAAAATGATAATAATAAAAAGAGGCTTGTGAAGAAGAGGGATGGAGACAGATGGAGATTATTATTTACCTACCTAAAGGGAGAATAAAGCAATAAATTATTCTGAAATGCTAGTGATGATTTACCTGTGATAGCCTTTACGGCTTAAAACGTGTCTTCAAAAATAAAAATAGTGACGCGGCAGTACGCGCTTGAGTAACACAGATTAAGGCAGCATCGACGTAAAAACTGCATCTGCTTAGATGATGCAGTTCTCGGAGTAATTTTAATTGCTGGGTATTTCAGGAGTTTCCAAATTTTCTTAGAACTGAAATTTCTTGTTTTATTTTTAAGTAAACGTACTTCGAGTTTTGCGTCAAGCTGAATATTTTACTCATCGAGATCTTTTTCTGCTTACTATAAGGGTCTCTCTCTCTGATTTGGCAGGGTGGGAGGTGTAAGGTAAATGAGGATAGCGAATTCTCTGACAGTGTGTTCCCATTTAATGTCCAACAAGGGAAAGATTCGTTTCCTCTGCAGATTTTGAGTTTTAAACAGGATGGCTTATGTTCAGCTCAATTAAACACCTGATCATCCTGTTCTCTTCCAAACAAAGTGTCCACAACACGTTGTTACTTCAGAACAGTAATGTAGCTCAGGCCGCCCAAGCCACCTTCTCCAGTGGGCAGAACCCCCACACGGGGACCAAGAGGCACCTGCAGGCCACCTCTGCTACAGTGCTGTGAGCTGACCTGAGGGGTGGGACCTGCGCCTTGATAGAGCAATAATACAGCAGGACCTCCACAGCTACGTACACTGAGCACCCCTTAAGGTGACCTAATTCTCATAGACCAGACATGCACCACATGTCCGTGTCAGTACAGCAGGCCTGGTTCCTCAGGTTGGCCACCACCGTATTTTGACCAGTTTGTTGCAGTCCCTGTGTGGTTAACTTCCCAAGGTGCTACTCTGCATGCACCCAGTGGGTCTGCAGTCCCGAGGGCCTTAGCTAACACTGCCCTGACATCCACAATCCTGCATTTCTGAGACCTGGACACTCTTTAGAGGCAGAGTGTCCCTTTGTCGCCCTCTTTAGAGTGCTGTAGTGTCACAGCTCACAGCAACCTCCAACACCTGGGTTTAGGCAATTCTCTTGCCTCAGCCTCCCGAGTAGCGGAGACTACAGGCCCCCGCCACAAGGCCTGGCTGTTTTTTGTTGCAATTTCACTGTGGCTGGGGTTGAACAACACACAATTGATTAAAAAAATATGATTTGATGGTAGGAAATACTGTCGGAAGTGAAATGGTGAAATGGTGGGGTGGGCATTATAAAAATTCTTTATAACTGCTACATAATTGTAACTTCCATAATTTATTTGACTTCTGATCCAGGGAGGAACATTTTTATTATTTCCAGTCTTTTTCTATCATCAACAACATGGCAGTAAATAAAGTTTGAGATGATTTATTTCTCATGGGTGAATTACATCTATTGGGTAAACTCTTAAAAGCAAACATATTAGGTAAAATGGTATGATATTGGTAACTATAATATTACTAAATTTCATTTGAGGGCAGTGTATACACCTCTACTTTATCTGGAATGTAGGAGAGTTTTTGTTGGTTATGTAGTTTTTCTAATGTTTATTAAACTCTTTATTCCTTATCAATATGATTGGTAGAAATTATCTCCAAGCTTGGATATGTTTTCGGTTGTTGAAGACCTCCTTATATTTCTTCTTTTTAAATGATCTGATCGTAAAATTTGCCCTTTTATCTATTGAGCTGTGGACATTTTCTTACTGATCTTCAAGAGCTCTGTACGTATTAATAAAAAGAGCCCCTTGTAAAATAGGTCCCAAGTATTTCCTCCTAATTTTCTGCTTGCATTTTGAGTACTGTTGTTTTAAATATTCGTGTAGTTTTTGCTTTACGTAGCACAAGTCAATAATATTTATTTTTCATAGATTTTAGGTTTTGTGCCATATTTTAGACGTCTTCCTCACCCCAAGTTTATTTTAAAAGTATCTCCCCGTGGTTTATTCTTGTAGATTGATTTTTATTTTATATTTATTTCTTGGGTTCATCTGAAATGAATTTTGTTCAAAGACGTGAGGCCTACAGTTGAATTTATCTGGGGGCGACATTCAGAAGTCTCATGAAACAACTTATGAGAAGAGTTACTTTTTTTCTTTTTTGCAATTAGTTAGTAATTGTCCCTTGAGAAAAGGCCACCAGAGGGGTGAATCCCCGAAGTCTGTAATCATTGCCACATCCCTTCAACGTCAAGTTACATGAGGTGCTAACTCCTCTGCCTCCTCCTAAATTTTCCCCATTATCCTATCGTCTTCGGATGTAATTTATGTTGACATAAAAGGCACCCGTCACTGTTCTTTTATCTGCATTTAGAATGAGAAGCAGGAAAGGTATTGGAAGGTTGAGAATTAAAGAACAGTGTTGACCCGGTTCATCATGGAACTTCCAGAAGGGGCCTAATCACATACCATTAGAAAGCTCAAAGCTCTCGTGTGATCCGGGCATAAAAACACAACTCAGAGATAATTTCAGTGTTCTTTTCTTTATACAAAACTCACCTCTGAAAACATGAATGGAGCTAACGGCTGGGTTCTTCATGCAGAGTTCTCACTTGGCTTAAATAATCACTCCTACCGTTTTTTAATATGGGTGCTCACTATAAAACTTTTTACGAAATGTACAAATTCCCAGCGTTATTACCTTTCCCGCTTCAGTCGCTCTGTGTTACGACTCTGTGGGTTTTCAGGTAATTCCACCTCAGTTTAACATCGTTTTTCTCTACACATTTCTAATTCTTTTGTGTGTATCTTATCTTCCCCTTGAAAGTACGTGTGCTGCGGTTAAAAGGCTAGATGCGAAATTAAAACGGACACTTTGGTTTGTGTCTTTGGTGACTAAGATGGGAAAAACTGTGGAAGTGACACTGGGGGACAGGAATGAAGAGCCCCACGTAGGACACGTGTTTGCAGGAGTCTGTTAGTCACTCGGGAGGCATCAGGAAGGAGGCTGGGGCACTGCGGCTGGAGATGAACCTTTGGGACTCACCGGCAAACAGGGAATATTCAAAGCAACAGAACCTCATGAAATCACGTTGAGAAATCTGAAGCTTAGAAGGAGAGGTGGGTCCAAGATGGAGCCCTGGGTTGGCTGGTGGAGAAGGAACCTGGGACAGAGGACAAGAAGTCACAGCCTGCAGCACTGGGCAGAGAGGTGGAGGGAGAGTGGTCACCTGTGCTGACGGTCAGTGAGAAGCAGGTCTCCACAGGAGTGTGGCCCATCTCCCCTGGTGGTGATGGGAATGCCTGTCACATGGGACTGGGAGGTGCCGTCACAGGCAGTGAAATTAGAATATTCATTCCAAAATACCTGAGTGATGGGGGCTGGGGTAGAGGAGACACAAGCGAGGGCCACTTCATTTGTAAGATCTTAAAGACTGCAGAAAAACAGAATAGAGAAGTACAGCTGGTCAGTGGTCCAGTAGGAAGTGTCCTCCCGGGATTGGAGGCTGTAACTTACAGGACAGCCAGGGTGACCTTGTCATCCAAGGAGCAGCTGCTTGGTGGCTCCTGAGGAGGGGGGCAAATTGGGCTTCACCAGAAGGAAGGTCTTCCAGGTGGGGCCGGGTCTTCCAGGCGAGGGTGTCTGGAAGAGTGGGGGGTGGTAACCTGCATCTCAGGGGACCAGAGGGTAAAGGGAGAAAGGAAGGGGGACGGTTTAGGCTCACAGGCTCCTGCACCCCTCTTCCTTATAAAGAGGAGCAAGATTGAGTACATCTATGGTCGTACTCCACACAACCCAGAGGAGTGGTGACGAGATGTCCCCTGACCTTCCACTGTCTCCCATCCTCACAGCTCCGCCCCTGCCCGGCTCTGACATCTTTGGGTTGTGAATGATGTGAAGGGTCGCATGGCTGCCAGGGGATGGTGAAATGGCAGGTCTGAACACACTGACAGGAACGATTTCAGTCCCCAGTGCTGAGACAGTCCACTACGTAGATTCTACATCGGACATAGACTAAGGTCATCCCACATAAACGCCCCATTCACTGTGCAGTTATTAAAACAAGGCCACACGAGGGGAGTGGTGGGAGTGTCTTCGGGAGTCTGACCTGTGAAGTGACTGATCTTCTTGATAACCCGCACACTTTACAAATGAGCCGTTGAACCCTCTGCCAGATTTCAGTCTTAAAGTACAGGTGAAAGATTTCAATTGTGCATTAGTAAAAGGGACAGTGGGCAGGATGAGCCTCCTCAGAGAAGTGGACACAGGAAAAATGAAAAGAAGAGCCTCGGAGACAGCAGGGAGCTTTGCAGCAGAACCTGCCTTGGAGTGTGTTTGCAGTGGAGAAAACATTTTAAACTAGTTTTTAAATGGAAACTCCTAGTCGCAGGTCTTCTAAATCGCTCTGTATGATTGCAGGTGTCGGTTCCTCGACCCAGCACCCTGAATTTCCACCCCAGCCTCCAAACTTTGAGGAGGATATTCTCAGAAGTTTTAGCCTTCACTTCCCAAATCCTGGTTCAAGGAGCCACGTCAGGGTGGCTGCTGCTGTGTCTCTTTGCAATCTTTGGCAAAATGGAGAATCCAGGGTCCTGTCCCAGAATTTATCATTCACTTGGTCTTTGGTAGGGCCCGGGAGTCCAAGTTAGAGACCAATTTGCACCATGGGTCGTGATAGCCAGCCGGGCTGCAGACTCCCCACTCTGCTTTATTACCCGCTAGGCACCTCTGAGTAGCTTTGTTATTTGCATAATCCAATATGTCAAATAGAATAAAATAAGTCCCATAAAATGGGAGAATCTAACTCCTGAGTGCTGATGCCGCTCTGGGCTGCAGTATTTCTAGAATGATGGGATCCAGAGCAGCTGCTACGATGAGGGGCCCTACTCCCTGACACCCCCTCAAGGCAGAACCCCAAGTTTTAGGCAGCACAGTCTCTATACACCGTTCCTCACCTCGCACAAGGGAACAGGCCTCCAGCACCCTTGCTGCCCAGAGTGACTGCAGGACACAGCCGTCAGGACAAACACCTTTTATGATCTCTTGATTCGCTTGGCAAGAACAGGAAGCTCATATATCAGTTTGATACCCCAACCACGTAGAAGTCGCTTATCTCTCCTCCCCCCTTTGACAGTGGGGATCTACTGTGGTGAAGTTGCAGACAGAGATGGACCTCAGCACGGCCACCAGCCACTGGAACGTGACCCTCTTCCTCCACACTGCTAGCAACCCTGGTTTAAAATTGGTCTGCACCAGGCGTGTCTGCAAGCCATTTGATTATTAATAGTTGCTTTACAAAGCATACATGGAAAACAACGTATTAATAAATTACCTTACATGAGAAGTGATTTTTAAATGTAAAGTAGTGACTGGATTCAGTAATCATAGAGTGTGACTATGTATTTGTACCATCGAGAGCTCTGAAAGGTGTGTTTCCATCTGTTAAAGGAAGCGTGAATGGGTCTCTATGTTAGAGACTGCCATCCACTCAGGTCCCTAAACTCCGTAACAAATCACCATGTCTCTGTATGTAAGTTATCATGCATCTGTCATCAGTTTATTGTGAGATGTTTTCTGGTCCTGCTGGAGAGACAGTCAGACTCCCCAGTGTGAGTCTGCTCCGTAATAGAAGTGCAAAAACAGAACAAAGGCCCCCGTCACCAGCCACCCTTCCTGGGGGTGTGGCCGGTGGCTGAGTTCCACCCTGCAGCTGAATAGAGTGTGGGTGCAGTTTCCAGAAGCGTCCTGAAGTGTCCTGAAGTGCAGAGAACATCCCCCGTGTCCCCTCCTCCCAGCCAGTAGGGTGTGGGTATGGGGATGAAGCCTGAGCCATCTTGGATCACTAGAAACCATGTGTTCCTCAGGACTGACCTGCTGCAAGGTGGAAAGATTGTCCAGGGGCCCCACCTGGTCCTGGGTGGCCGCCTCCACTTCACAGGAGACATGGAATGACTGCCCAGGGCCCACCTGGTCCAGGGTGGCCACCTCCTCTCCACAAGTGACATGGAATGACTGCCCAGGGCCCACCTGGTCCTGGGTGGCCACCTCCACTTCACAGGAGACATGGAATGTCTGCCCAGGGCCCACCTGGTCCAGGGTGGCCACCTCCTCTCCACAGGTGACAGAAACAGCACATCATTAAAGCCACTGCTGCTTGGGTTTGTCTCACTTGACATCAAGCCTAATATTACCCGATTCTGGTCTTTTATAGATGGACACTCCAAGGAGTCAAACTCAGTCTGGCATCCTCCTTACGGTTTTCCTTAACTTTAGCCAGATCCGAGAAGGGGGAGAGGGAGAGAGTCAGAGGGAAAGGGGTGGGGAAGAGACAGCAAGGGAGCAGTTTTCCATCAGGTCAGTAACTGTTTCCCTCCATCTCTGCTCATGGCCAAGAATTGAGTAAGAGATGAAAAGCCCGGTGCTGGGGACAAGGTGGAGAAGGGACCCCTGGATCCCGGTTTGAGTCTAGAGGAAATCCACAGCTGGGTGGTGCAGGTGGCCAAAGCCAGCTGCCTCCCATAAGGCCAGAGGGGAATTACACCCCCTCCCCCATGGTGTCACATCTGTGTGCAGCAGAGCGAGACCGAGTGTGCAAGATTGACGAGTGACGGTAGGCTCTCCAGGGATGAGAAGTACGATTGTTCACTATTGCTTATTCAGGTAGTTTGCGGCCAAGACAGATTCTTCCAGGCAATGCAGTCTCTTGTTTTTTGTTTTTTTTTTCCCCTCACTTTATTGCCCTCGATAGAGTGCCAGGGCTGAGAGTGTCACAGCTCACAGCAACCTCCAACTCCTGGGCTTAGGTGATTCTCTTGCCTCAGCCTCCTGAGTAACTGGGACCACAGGTCCCTGCCACAATGTCCGGCTATCTTTTTTGTTGCAGTTTTCCCAGGGCCGGGCTCAAACCCACCACTCTCGGTATATGGGGCCAGCACCCTCCTCACTGAGCCACAGGCGCTGCCCCAGTCTCTTGCTTTTTAATAGCGTCTGTGCCAGCCGGGCAGACCCAGACCTTCTGGCTGGTCTTCAGTTCTTCCTGCTGTCTGCTCACCCCTCTGCACGCAGCTCCGGCCTCAGCCCTTTACATATTCACCTGACATCTCCATTCCCTCAACCTCTATAATCACTTTCTTAGTAATTGCTTCCAGCTCTGTGGGGATTTTTGTAAAAACAATCAGCCTTTTATCAAAACTAAGCGGTTCTATTTACCTTGAAGTTCTTTTTTTTTTTTTTCTATTCATAGTTTCTGCTGATCTTTGCTGGCAGCAGGGAGGTTTCGGCTGCTCTGCATGGGCTTGTCCTTTGCTCTGCAGCTCACCTGGGACCCTGCTTTGTGACGACTCCTCTGGCCGCTGGGGAGTTTCGCCCACAGGTGTGTCTCAGGGGCAAAGTCATCCCCGGTACTACGGCATCACCTCCGTCAGTTCTACAGACGAGTTAAGAAAGGTTTGCAGCGTGGTATGACCAGGGTTGCAATGGTCTGTGTTTAATGGCAATGGTGTGTCACTGCGGAACAAAGACGTTTTATGAGGTTCAGTCACCGTGAACTTCATCAGGGTAACCCAGGAGACAAATTCCAGACTAGCCCAGGGCACCTGCACTTTCTGCCGGGGGTTTCCATGAAGTAAGCTGCTCTAAACAACGAAACGGTCTCACAGCTTCAGTGGTGAATGATCCAGCCCAACCCAGAACCCGGAAACACAGAGGATCGTACACTTCCCATGACACGGGCGGGCCCTACAAGGAAAGAAACGCGGGGACGGTGGATGACGTGGGCTCCTTTGAGATCTGTGTTCATGACACCTGCCAGACCTGCCAGCAGGACAGGAGTGAGCCGGGAGCTGAGGGATCCTCAGAGTATGGCACACGCAGCTTCCAGCCCAGGGGCTCTCCTTCCCCCAGGGGGGTGAGGCTCATCTCCCTGGGGTCCAACACAGCTGCCTGTCCAGCAGCACTGGGAACCCAGCACAGATGCTTGACCACACCTTCAGCATGCAAACCTTCCTCCCTCACCTCTCCCCCACCTGCCCCCTGCCAGCCCTCTGACCTCTGACCGCTTTCTCCTCCAGAAGAACCTGGTGAACTGGGAAGATGCCGGGACTCTGAGTCAGAGGATCTAAGTCCGAATTACGTTAGTCACATAAAAAACAGATGCCCAGTTCAAGTCCAAGGTCAGGTAGACAACCATCTTTATTTTGAAACTAGTAAGTTCCAATTATTAATTATTTCTTATTTGAATTTTCAGTTCAAGTGGGTATCCTGGATGTGTATGTTACATCTGACAACCTTAGTCCCAGTTAATTTCTGTCGCTCACACATGCAAGTCATTCCACCTTGGGGGTCCTCGGTCTCTTCATTGCCATGAAGGGGTGAAGTGCTGGGAGAAGAAAAAGAGATGGGTGCTTACTCCAATACCTGGCTCTGTGCTAAGCGATTCTGTGTATGTTATTTGATTAACAGGTTCAGATTGAAAATCTCCGGTGTGCCAAAGACCTGTTCTGTGTGAGTCAGGAGAGCAGGCCTGAGAGTTGAGAATTTTATCTTTATAGTGATCCTATGGTGAAATAGCTGTTTTTTCCACTTTATTTATGATGACAATGAAACACAGTGAATTTGTCACAGAGCCAGTTCGTAAACACATGGAGAATTTATCACTGCAATACCCAGCATGGGCGTTGGACACTCTGTGCTTCCAAAGCCTCTCTCAGATGACAAGGCAGATCAGGTGTGAGCTCTAGGACTGCTGAGAACCACAACTGGTGGGTGCTCTTGTTTATTCTTTCATTTCTATGCATAATTTAAGGCCTTCCAGAGTCAAGAATAACCACTTGGGGCTGTCAGTGGGCAAGTTACCGTACACTAGCACAGGCAGCATGACGACCTGTTTTTCTAGGGGGGCTGCTTTTTCACAGAGCTCTTTTTAGTGACGCTGTGTCCTTCACCTGCATACCAAGTGCAAGCATTAAATGTGTCAGTAATGAGATGACCCAGATCCCACATTCTCTCTCTGACCTTTCTGAGATGGGATTCGGGAGTTTTCAGAAGGGCTGACGGCCTGGAGAGATGGGAGGGTGTTTGTGGAGCACATTACTTGGAATAAAAATAGCTGAAAGCTTAATGATATCTTCTTAGGTTGTGTCAAAATGTCCCTGGGGTCAAACTAGTGGCAGCAAAGGAGTCACATGAAAACGTCACACTCGCCCTGCTGAAGACATGAACGGTTACACTTAATCTCGAAGGTTTCACATTTGAGTACAGAGTTTTCCACCAACTCTATTTATTTGTTTAAATTTCTTTGGCCACGCTTTTCAGCAGCATTTAAATCTTTTTTAGTCAAAATAAAAACAACTATTTCTAGTTTATTCTATGAAGTATATAAAACCTGAAAGGGTTTACAGGTGCAATGGAAAAAATTGAGCAAGAAAGGCGCACAGTCTAAGGGATGTTACACCTTCCTGCCTCCTGAAGCTCACCAGTGGTGCAGCCCTAACTGGGTAATGTTGCAGGTGCCACACGGAGGTAAGGACCTCCACCTCCTCAGCTTTCCTGCATTTTGTCTCTAAATATTGCACATGTATGAAAATATAATATCGTACTTGTCAGTGCAAAGAAAAAGGTGTTTGGTAACAATGGTGCAATCTTTCCTCCAAGAGGTAACAAGAACAGAGGGGGTCTGGAGGGCAGATGGCTGAATTCTTACAACAGTACAGTCATAGAGAAATTAACTAATTTGCCTAAGTTGCAAAGCCAGTAAGAGACAAAAATGGATATTTGCATCAGCCTGTTGTCCCTTCTCCTCTCCTGATAATGCTTAGGGAGTCCCCTCTCTCTCCCTGGGAGATTCTGACTAAAGTCACAGTCCATCATAGCCCCAACCACATGTGTGGGCACATGATCAAGGAATTGGCCAATCGTGTGTTCACACAATCAAAGATTGGCCAATCATGTGTTCCTTCTGGCCATGATTGGGTCAGAGGTGAGCTAGTGATCTCAATCTAACCAATAGAGGTCTTCCTTGGGATATTATCCAGTGCCCCTGAGAAAGGCATATGCTGGCTGTTATGAACTTGTCAGGCTGGGGTGAAATAAACCTCATCTGTCTGCAATCTGGCCTTCCCTGCAAAGCTCTCAGCTTGTCTATGTCTACCTGGAGGGAGAATGAAACCACACAGAGAAAAGAGAGAGGGAAGGATGAGGCTCTGAATGCTCTTTTTCCAAAACACCCAGGAAGCTCCTTTTCTGGCCTGCCCAGTCCCATGGGAATGGATTCCTTTTTTCTGTGACGTTAGCATGAGTTGGATTCCTACTGATTTCAACCAGTGTATGGCCAAGCTGGGATTGGAGACTTTGGATTCCCCTCTGGTGGTGCCCACATGGATTCCTAGTTCTCTTTGAGGGTGTGTTCTGGGTTCTCCCAGCCGATGCAAAGGTGGATTGTTTGGGGTTAACCCTGGATATTTTTCTTCCCATATTTTTATTTCCCTGGCTAACTTTTCCTTCTTTATATTAATTCTGAATCTCATATTCTCCCAGCCTCATCTCTCTTTTTATTTTGGAAAAACAATGCTGGTGGTAGATAAGCTGATGAATCATGTCACTTCCCTCCCTGGATTTATTAATATGTCTGGAAGTTTTGGCCATGGAGATTGAGATGACTTCAGAATTCTGAGATGCATGACCAGGTGACACGACTTTGCCTTTTCTTGGCATCAGCATTCTGTGACGGTGAGGTAATAAAGAATAAGGCTTCTTGGTTTTGCTGAGAATTGTACTTAATTCTAGAAGAGCAGCAGACAATTGGCAGAGCGGAATCTTCTGGAGTCAGATCCTCCCCTGATTTTCTCTCATCATTAGTATCAAATTTGTGTCTTAGTTTGTTGTCATAACTACAAAAGACTTTGTACCACTTCCCTCCGAGATGTTAGGAAACTCTCTTGCTATAATCTGTCTGCCAGGGCTTGCATCATACTTGGCACAGTTGATCTATATTTCCCTAGTTCAAATTTTGGCATTGTTTTCACTGAAGTTCATGTGTGGAGTAGCAAAAGGTCTTTGCAAATACAAAGTATGCAGATGTAGGAGCCAAAGATTTCTCATTCCTCTAGGGTATTTGCCTAAAATGTGTTCAGGAAAAATGTATTTCAGAGTTAGAAAGTGGTATCTCTGACCCTGACCAGGCTGTGCCTTTGTGAGGTCTTGACGCCCCCTGGAATCTATATTGTTTTCTGGGTAACCTCTGTGCTTATTCCAGTGCCCACAAAGTAGTTGATATAACTACATAGTTATGGAATAAGTAAGTCTTAAATATTTCCGTAGTATTAATATGAACATGACCCTAGAGACAGAGAAAAAATCCAGATAGATTGCAGAGAGAAAATAAGGATGCCAGCATAAAGCAGAAAAGGTGGAGAATTTTCAGCCATATATATATATATATATAAAACCTAACTATGATATATGTATATCTTATATAAAAAATATATACATATATCTATCAATCTATCTATCTGTCTATCACTTGCCCTTGGTCCAGGTTTATATACATATCAATAAACCAAATAAACATTCTCACCATAGTGACGACTTTTAAAACCACATGCACCATATCAGCTACAGCGGTCTCCCCCAGCTGTGGGTTTGCTTTCCAAGCCTGCAATCAGCCAACATAAAGGAAGATCAAAAACTAGTAAGTGGAAAATTCAATAAGGAAACATTTTGTAAGTTTAAATTGCATGTCATTCTGGGTGGCTTTGCCCCACACAGGACACAGCTCTGTACTGTCAACCCCACCTGCCCCCTAAGTCATTTAGGAGCCACCTCTGCCAGCGGATCAACCATCACAGTATCTCAGAGCTCATGTCCAAGTCATCTTTACTTATTATAATGACCCCGAAGTATAAGAGTGATGCCTTTGGCCAGATGTTATCATTGTTCCACTGTATCAATAGTTATGTCAGTCTCTTGTTGTGTCTAATTTGTACAGTAAACTGGGCCATGGGTGTGAATGCATTTTATGGAAGAGACAATGTGCACAGGACTCGAGGCCATCTGGGGTTTTAGGCATCCATCAGAGGTCTTGGAATGGAGACCCCAAAGTAAGAGGGACCTGGCCACTCTCTCTGAAAGGCCTGAATATTTTTTCTCCTTCTCTTCAGAAGATTACACATAATTTAAAACAGCATCTCATCACTAATTTCCTAAAAAGTAAAAAATCATTTTCTCTATAAAGGAACGTCTATTTTCTATTATAGAATGAAGAATGTTGTGAGGCTTTCACAAAGGGTTAATGATCGGCTGGGTGTGGAGAGAATGCACAGTAGACAGCGGTGCTGTGCCAACGCACACGCTTTTTGTCGGTAGGCTGGAACTCAATAAAAAGGTTGTGTAGGCCACACATAGGGGCTCATGCCAGTAATCACAGTGCTTTAGGAGGCCAGGGCTCGAGGACCGCTTAATGCCAAGAGTTGAGACTGCAGTGAGCTACAATTGCACCACTGCTCACAGCCTGGGCAACACGGCAAGACCCTTTCTCTAAAAACAAAACCCAAAAAAGCTACATAAAAAAAAAAAAAATTGTAGATGGTGTATTATCCTGGTACAAGATACTAGCACTTTCTGTTACAAGACATGAAAATTCTCACTGAGGCACTAGCTGCTCCCAGACAGAATTATTTTAGGGACTGCCCATAATTCATTTGCAAAGCTCAGGTATAGATAAAAATAACCTCAACAAATGCATTTTTACTAAGTGGTTTTTGTATTAGAAGATTTACCTGCTCCTTCAAGTTGCTTGTCCACAATCTGGCATCTAAGTAAACCTTAAGTTGCTCTTGAAATACGGCATCCTGCTGAGAGAGATTATTCACGAGGTGCGGGAGAACACTCTCCCAGTCTGAGGTCTGTGTCCTATTTAATCACCCAGCTTCAGATGTGATTAAAAAGAAATCCAAGTTTAGTTGCTGCTGTGCTTAGCCAAGAGGAAAGGCTTAAGAAAAGCCTTCTTAGAAAACACACTGATGAAATCATTTGCGTGAATACAGCCCGTGGTGCCAGTTTCCATTGTACTTTGGAGAAGTCAAACTTTGAAATTAACACCTGCCTTTGGTGCTCACTTTGCACACATGCACATGTACACACACATGCATACACGCAGCATGCAGACACGTGCACACCCCATGGAAACACACGCACACACATAGCATGTGCACACACTCTTACACACATGTACACACACTCACATACATGTGCACACACGCACATGTCCACCATGCAGACTCATGCACACACATGCACGCACACACCAGTACACATCTCACACACACACCTTTGCACGCACGTGGTTGCACACCAAGTATCCATTGAGGAACCTGCATGAGACCAGGTCTGGGACGTGAGCAGCTGCTCCCCTCCCATGAGTACACAGGAGCCCAGAAGAAACCAGGTCAGACGTAGTGAGTACTGGATTCATACTGGGTCTTCAGGAAAAGCATCTCCAGGATGAAATGAAAACAAGCTATTAGAATCGTCCGACTTCTGTACCTTCTCTGATTATTTTGTTTGATATAGCTTAGCACCTTACATGGTAAGTTGTGTATATTTCTACATATAACTAATTATATTACGTAAGTCAAATTTTATTATACATCACACATTTCTACTATTGTAGAACCCAAAATCAAGAGGCTTAAATCCCAGGTTGTAGTTTAAATAAAGGGGAGGCCTGGTACGGTGGCTCACAATGTAACCCCAGCACTTGGGAGGCTGAGGCGGCTGGATCTATGAGCTCAGGATTTTGAGACCAGCCTAAGCAAGACCGCATCCCTACTAAAAATAGAAAACTTAGCTGGTGTGGTGGGTTCCTACAATCCCAGCTACTGGGGAGGCTGAGGCAAGAGAATCACTTGAGTCCAGGAGTTTGAGGTTGCTGTGAGCTATGATGCCATGCCATTCTACCCAGTGCAACAGAGGGAGACTGTCTCAAAAAATAGATAGATAGGTAGGTAGGTAGGTAGATAAATTAATGAATAGGCAGTTTGTCAAACAAATAGGGCTCTCTTTAGGATTTCCACTGCAGGTCTGCTGATCTAAAGTTTGCAAACTAGTCCGATTCCCACTTCTATTCCCACTTCTCTATTCCTAAATCAAGCCTTCAACATCTCCTCAGACTCCCCCAAATCAGTTCTGAACTTCTAATTTCCCCCTGAGCTCACAGTTACACTACCACCAAGGGTCTGTTTATCTCACTTTCCTAAAACAAAAAACAAACAAACAAACAAAAACTCAAACCTTCCTGTAGTTCACCCTGACTTGCAGGATAAAATTGAAGTGTCCCAATTTGGCATTCAAGAGGCCAAAGTCCAGGTTTTGAGCTATTTTTTGTAACTCCTGCCCTATTTAGTAACTCTATGATGTAGTTCAATAGACCAGCTACTTCGTATCTATCAGATTGGCTCCCTGGCCTAGAATTCACTCAACTGACTCTAGTTCGGGTCTGAGAAAAGATTCCCTCAAAAACAGTGATTTAGCTCCAAAGGTAGTTAAACAATTTGTTCATCAACATCATTCTTCTCCTTAAGACACGAAGAAGCAAGCTCTTGTGAAACGTGGGCTTCCTCTCCATCCGATAGGCCTCTGTCTGTTGTGAGATGTTTCTACTCAGATACATGCTCAGAGGAAGAGTCATGGCTGTGCCTCAGTGTCTTATCTAAGGGGGACTGACTCCTTGCTGCTAGGGGGACGTGAGGCCAGATAATTATTACCAGGTGTGCCCTGGATGGGGAGTGGTGGCATTAGAATGAATGAATGAGGACAGGCTTTATTTCATGACCTTACCGATGTTTTTTTGTGTTTTAATGTGGCGAGAGAACGCTTGACAATAATACCAACACCCTTCTAGAAGGATGCCACCCTCCCCTTCCAACTACTGAGAGTCCTTATGTGAAAAAATATATAAAGTAAAAACAGGGAGTGGCGAGGGTCATCCATCATTCCTTTCAAAGAAAATGCACGTCTGCAAAACTTGCCATAAAATGAACAAACAAAAAGACTAAAAAGGACTTATTGAATTTCCTTCTTTTACCGAGAAAATCTGCCGGTATCATTTCTGTGTGTGTCACTAAGAAAAAAATCATGAATTTTTTCTGGCTGAATGGCTCTGATTGGGTGATTCCTTAAAGAGATGCGTGTCCATGCAAGTGACAGCTGTCCAGTCGCTCCACACCCGAGGCCGGGTCTGAGTATCAGCAGACTGGGCACCTGTGGCATAGGGCGGGTGGCAGAAAATACAGACCTCCCCCAGTGCGACTTCAGAGCAAGTGTTTCCACTCTAACTTAAATATGGGCGTGCCATTTGTTCACATCTGTACTTGGGAATAACTGGAGCACAGGGGACACAGCAGGTAGGAGGAGGTTTGGAATTCTGCCTCCTACATAGCATAGGAAAACAAAATTCTTTCCTTCTCTTCGTAGGTTTCTGGCTGAGGCCCCAAGAACAAAAGACAGAGTAAGAAGAGAAAAGCAAACGTCATCTAACTCCTTTTGTGTGACATAGGAGCCCTTCTAAGGAAGACCTGGAAGTATGGAAAATCTGCATGTTTTTCATGCTGAACTGATGAAGTGGGTAGTCCTGGAGCAGTACAGTCAGAGGGAAAGTGTGCTGTGAGGGGCTAAGCCGACTCCCCAAGGCCTGTTTCTCCAGACACTTCTCTGCAGCCCTGTGTCTTCAGAAATAAAAATGTTCATTTCCTGCGGGTCTTGTGACCTGTGTCAGAGGAGACAGTCAAAAGAGGCTCAGGGAGTGGCCTTCCTGCTGCTTCTGTTTTCTCTAATGCCTGGGTGCGTATTTGGGGGTGGTGGGTCTGGAGCCCCATCACTGCAAAGCTCCCTGACCCCAGATTGCTCATGTGTACATTATGCAAAGCAATTGACCCAACCAGGATTCCATCACTGCAATGTTGATCCGGGGAGTGACCAAGACCTACAGGACAAGGGGAGGTGGTGAAGACACTGCCACAGGGACTGGAACTCAGATGATGGTGACCGTGACTTTTGCTGAAGGTGACCTGGAGGAGGATGCGGAGAGAGCCAGGTCCAAGGCAGAGTCCAGGTGACCCCAGTTACTGGCATCACGAGAACAGAGCCAGAGTGAGCACCACACAAAGTGGACCCTGCACCCCACTGGCCAGGTCCACCTTCCACTGCAGTTCCCTCTGGTGTGTGCTGAGTCTACAGGTGACCTCTGAGTCTACAGGTAAGTTCCATGCCTATAGGTGAGCTCTGAGCCTACAGGTAAACTGTGTCTGCTGGTGAGCTCCAAATCTATAGGTCTATAGGTGAGCTCCAAGCTCTGTGCCTGTAGGTCTGACCTACTCTGGAAAAGGCACTGGGCTGCAAGGGCAGGAAACCAAGCAGGCAGCAGTCGCATAGCTGTTCTTAAGATTCCCCTTTGCCTCCTGGTTTTCTGGCTTCCATTTTCCATAAGGTTTTTGATTTAAAACTGCTTTCCTTTTACATTCTGTGGGCCTGAAGGCTATATATGCATCGATCTAAAGAGTGACAACATCCACAAAAATATAAGTTTACAAAACAGAGTAGGCAGCATCAACAGGGAGGCAAAATGAGATCCGCTCCATGAGAGATGTGTGGTCTAAACCACAGTCCAGATCCACTAGACATGATGACTCTGTCTGAGCACCACCGGGCCGGCTGCGGGAGCTCAGGGCAGGACGAGCTGTGTTTTCCTCTGAAGGGCCACCTCACTGCCATGGCGAAGTCCTCAGGAAAGAGTCCAGGCAGAACACTACCGTTTTCCAACTAGGATTGATTTCCAATTCTAACCTCAAAATTTCCAAGTGAAGCTTTTAGTAAGAGTAGTAGTTTGCCAGAAAGAGTACCCCTTGATTTATAAAGGGCATTTGAGGGCTTTAGAAATAATTTTTCCTCCTCCTGTCATTAGTTTGTGTTGACCTGCCCAGTACTTTTCTGTGCTGTGGAAAATGTAACATTTCCACCATGGGCAGAGGGGTGTCTCTGTGTGCAGCTGGAATCTAACTTTGATAGCTTTTTTTTTCTTTTTTAATGACTATTGGTCATTATTTTTCCATTTTGCCTGCTAACTTTATCATGATGAAATACTCAAGTCTAAAATGCAACCCCCCAAAACTTTACAACATAGATTACATTTGGGTTCTTTCCCTTTGCTCCTAATATTACCAAATTCTCGGAGACCGACTACACGTCTTGGCAACATGAGGGGAGGTTTCAGTGGCCCTTGTTTTTGCCGGAGCTGGCCTGAGTCAGCCCGTGGGAATTCTGATTATATGCCCTTAGGCCAAGATGTGAAGCTGGCTTGGAAGTCTTTTGGAAATACCAATCCAAGAACATTTTTTTCCTATTTGTGTATATCAGTCCTTTTATTTCCTACTGAGAATTATTTGTATCATTCAACATTTCCAAGCACAGAACATGACTTTGAAATCATGGTTTCTGAAAATATTTCAGATAGGAAAAGAGATGAAATGAACCAGTCATTAAGTGGCCAAATTTTACTTTTCGCTCTTTCGAAAGGGAGAATTTTCTGTCCTTTCTTCTCTTACGGCCTTTCCTTCTCTCTCTAACCTGTTGATTCTTCACAGACTATGATCCTTTTCTCTTAATTTCACACAAATCAGGACATCCATTAGAAGACTGTGGAGCTATATGGAGTATTCCAATCCAGCCGGAAAGCTGTCACACACGCACACACACATCTGCGCAGCTGTGTGTTCAGGTTTGTGTGTCTCTGTATGGATACACCTGTGTACACATGTGCCTATGTGAATGCACGTGTACTCATGTACATGTGTGTGTACACATGCACGCATGCACCCATATATCCATGTACCAGAAGATGAAACTTGGCTTTGCTGGTACAATCCTGAGCATAAAGCACAATCAAAGCAATGGCTATAAAGTGTTCAGTCAAAGAAAAACAGACCATTCAAGAGCAAAGGTCATGGAGACACTTCCCGGGATGCTCAAGGCTTATTGACTTTCTAGAGGGCCAAAGAGACCAAAGGCTTAGTAGAAACACCCCTGGGAAAGCTTCACAGCAACTCCTTCTCCATCATGACCACAGTCCTGCTCAACACGCTCACCAAACAAGGGCGACTTTGAGAGACTTCCGAGGGAGATGACTGGACATCCACCTTGCATTTCTGATTCCGTTTTCTGATCTTAAAAAGCCTACAGACGGCACCCATTTTTCTTTAATTAATAGTGTAAGAAAGACTAAACTGATGTGGTTAAACCCCCAGGACCCTCAGCTCTTCAGGGATGGACTAGATGGCTGCTATAATTGCCTACAAAAATGTGTTAAATTTATTGGAGTTTTTGTTGGAAAAGAAAGTTTATATTTTTTTCTTTTTACTTTTTAATTCTATTCCATCTTTACGTGAATGATTTGGAGTCCCTGTGGATTGAGAGGACAGGTGAGACTGGACCACAGAGAGAGGGGTGCTGCCTGACGCCTGGTTCTCAGGGTGGAGAAACCCGTGATTTGTAGCGTTGACCAGTTTCTGGAGGGGAAAACCCCCGCCGTGGCCAACTTGAGGCTCCTGGTTTCATGTAAGCCATGTGAAGGCCGTATTGGTCAGGATGTGCATGATCAGCCTCTGAAGGCCTATGTGAGGCAGGCCAGACTGGGTGGGAGCCAGAACTGGGCAGATGGAGAGGTCACCAGGGAAATGACAGCCTGGTCTGGTGAGGTCAAGAGCAAGGGCCAGTGGCCCCTCGTCTTCCCCCAAAATCTCAAAAGTAGGGTCTTCACAATGACAGGTCCACACAGAAAAGCCCAGTAGAAGATGGAAACGAAAATCCGAACCCACGCTGGAAAGCCACGCTGAGATGGAAAGAATGCCTGCTCCAGGGCTTGGTTTGGTTTGGTTTGTGAAAGAGTTGACAGCTGTTGGGATCTTTACTTTTAGCCATTCTGTTTAGACATGAGCCTGCTTGTGGGCCCTTTCTCTAATTATAGATCAGGTGTCTTCAAACTATGGCCCATGGGCCACATGCAGCCCTCCCAGGACATTTATCCAGCCCGCTGGGTGTTTTTGCTACCACTGCCTGTCCTGCTTAGCAGCCGACTTCCCCCAAGGCCCACAGTCCAGCCCTCCAACGGTCTGAGGGCCAGTGAACTGGCCCCCTGTTTAAAAAGTTTGAGGACCCCTGATATTGATAATCACAGTCTCTCCATTCATCTCTTCAGAAAATGATGGTAATAAGCCACAAAGCTGCAGAAGCTTAGCACGTATTCGTAGGGTCCTGACGAGATTTTCCCTGACCTGGGCATACAGGATGCAGAAACCTACAAGGCCAGACAAATATAAACGGAACTTATTTTCAGAGACTTTCGAGCATCCCGATCCACCTCCTCTGTGCCATTTTAAATGTGAAACCACATTTGCAGACAGAAAATCTTCTCCTATATCTAACCTCCCTGTCTCATTTTTTGCTGTTTAATTAATTCCCTTTGTCTTCCCCAAATGAGGGCATTATGCTTCCATCCCTACGTATAATTAAAGAGACGGAAAACCTTATTACTTCAGGAGCCCACTAATTTATAAACTGAGATAATTCCAACAAGGCCTGGATGGTGAAAAAATAATTAGATAAGCAAATGAAGAGGGCAAACAAGATCACAGGTCACTTTAGGAGGCTTCATTAGACACGAGCCTTCTAGCAAAGCCAGCGCTGAGTATCCACAGTGGGTGAGGGCTGTGAGCAGGCCCGTATTCCAGAAAGCCAGGGAGCTGCACCTCAGGACGGCTCTGTGGGGCCTTCCTCTAGAACCGTTTCTGTGTCTGGTGCCCGCAGGAGCCTGAGTTCCCACCTGGCCAGCTCTCCAGCCTTGCTTCCATGTGGCAAAAGTCTAGAAAACCACAGAGTCACTTTGAAAATGAGGAGCTGGGTCCTCCACTCATGAAGGCAGATGCCCCAGGGCTCTGCTGGGGGAGGGCTGGGAGTGGGGGGCTCTGGGGCTCTGCTGAAGGTAGTCAGAGAGCATGTGCTGAAGCATTTTTAAAACCCAGTCTACGACTCATGCAATGCCTCTGTTTCTTGTTACTGTTAATCTATATTTTGTCAGGTCCCTTTGTTCTTTGGGTCATTACTCACTGACTGCCCACTCTGGGCTAGACCTTGAGGATACAGCATGTAGATGAACTCTATACCGTTCTTTTAAATTTAATTTAATGTGATTTTTAACAACTAAATGGTGCTTACCACTTGTGAGCATGTTGACAATATGACTCACTGAATGTACAGTGCTTGGGGAGCTGAGTACCAGAGGGGCTGGCAGGGCCACGCCCACATGAGTCCTAGAGGGCCTGGAGGAACTTCCCTGGTGGACACCAGGGCCAGGCCTCAGCCCAAGTGGCTCAGACACAGCTGTGGCACCCAGGAGCAGGTGGGCACTGGTGAGTGTCCAGGAGTGGTTGCCTGACCTCATTTCCCAAGAATGGGAATTTTGGAGGCAAGGGACCAGCCACTGGCCCTCAGGCTCTCACTGTAAAGCAGGTAGCATGGATGGCTCGGGGAACCCAGCACAAGGCTACTTTTAACCATGCTTGGTTCTGGATTTTTTTTCCAGAGAAATGGGTCAAGCCTTTCTCCTTTTTCCTCTCTCCTTCTCAAATACATCTGGAGGATTCACTGTTCCTATTCTGGTGTTCCCTTTTGGAGGAACAAATTCTTATTTTTCACTGATTGCTCTAGCAAACTGAAGCAGAGTTAGGAACGCAAAGCTGAGGGCGCCTTGCTCCCCTCAGTACAGTCTTGGATCTTAAGTCTCTCTGGGGCCTCCTCTGGGAGGATTGTGCCACCTGCTTGGCCAGGGCTCTGTCCCTGGGGGCTTCGCACTCAGACCCCTGTGCTGCAGGTGCAGGAGACTCCCACCCTGCGCCCTGCTTCCCAAGTTACCGGAGTGTCGCATCTCAGTGACACCTGCATGGCAGGGCAGCTTGGTCCTGAGCACATGCTGGCCCATGACAATCGATGGTGGGGCTTTTATTGATGTCCAGGGAGATACATCACAGCCATTAACAATTCCTCTGACAGGGAAAAACTTCAGTTGTCCCATGACAGAGGGGAACCCAAGGTTTTACTGTCCCAGGCTGGAGCTCTAACTGGGGATAAGTTCACACCCTGGATTTGGACACAAACCCGCCTCAGGAGACCTGGGGGCCTTTTCTCTGTCTGCCCCACACATAGATGAGGCAGAGACATTCCTTGAGAGAAAAACCAGGACACGGTTTTTCAGGTTTTAGAACTTTTCCTACTTTACCCAAACTAGGGTTGGCTGTTTGTATGTAAGTCAAGCGGGCACTGGGACGTGTCTGTCTGTTTCACTACAGTCACTGACTAGGAGAAGATTCAGCCACAAGTCGACATTTTCCCCAAAGTCCCCAAGGAAATTCGTGTATAGTGCACGGCATGCTGTAGGCGCCACATAAATGCTCTTTGTGTGAGGGAGCCAAGGGGGCCATCTAAGCCCAACAACCACAAGTCGTGAACAGTTTGAACGGCAGGGAACCAACCACTGGCAATAGAAAAAAACAAGGCCTTTTATTTGAGTCTTTTTTTTTAAGCAAGTTTTTACTTTTTCTTCTAATTTTCCTGCCATTTCACATACGCTCACACCTCCCTTGCTCCAATTTCAATGAAATGACTTGGCAAATTAGATCTTGAGGTGTTTTTCTGGAATGAACTGGCAAATCCAATGGAAGGGCATGTCTCGCTCATGCCACCGTCCAAGCCAGCAAAGGGCTGGAAATGAGCAGGGCTGTCCATACACATCAGATCCCTTGTTTAGGGCAAACTTTGGTTCAGAAAGACAGATGAGTCACATAACTCTGCACCGCATGTCTGCTCTACTGACTCTAGAATGGATGGAGAGAATCAGAGAAGAAAGGGTATTTCTGCTTCACTGTAACTTCTTACCTGTGTCCTTGGAGGCTTGTTGATGCACGATTCTCAGTAGGTTACACGTAGGTAGCGAGATCAGCCATGCAGCATTAAGACACTGTGTGACAGAGGCCACAGTGTGTCCCCAATGTGCAGCCCTATGTATGTTATGTGACCTGGAAAGGCCACATCAGGACACACCATCTAGTGCCCAGAAAGTTCCAGGACAAGATGCACTCTGTGTCTTCAGGCATCAAGGAAGCCAGGATGGACTTTAAGTAATCCGATTCTCAGGCCACAGGTTGGGGTCAAATTGCAGCCTAGAAAAATAGTATATTGATTTTCTGAGTCAAAAAAAGCTCTAGCAATATAGAATAAAGTAGATAGTGAGATAGGTGGGACACCCCAGAAGACAGGTGCCTCTCTCTTCCCCTGCTCCATCTTCTTCTCAGTGGTCTCGCTGGCCAAAAGGGGCAGCTGGCTTCAGGCAGGCAAACGGCCGTGATGCAGCCAGAGTGCTGGACTTGGTATCTCGCTCACCCTCAAGGCAGGGAAGGCTGCATCTCATGAACATGTCCTGTAATTGTCCTCTTCTGTCCCCTGACCTCCCCAGGACCAAACCATCTTGGAGCTGGGGGGCCATCACACACAGCACACTGTAGGGATCAGAAGCTGCCCGTGCATGACGGGTTTCTTCACACAAGATCCAAGACAAAGCTGCCCTACCCTCAATTCTGTTCTGTAGCAAATTTATAAGTAGGGAAAGATGAGTAATGACATAGTATTAGCCAACCCATGGCCTCCTAACAGATTCAGCTCTATTTTAATGGTGCTGAATAAGAAATCAGTAACTGTCTTAAAAATCTCAACTCTGAATGCAAAGTGAGGAATAAATTCAAGTATTCTGAGATGCTCTGTTTCTTCAGACGTGGTGTGAGCTTGGTCCTCTCAGATGCTCTGTCTCTCACATACAGTGTGAACATGGTCCTCTCAGATGCTCTGTCTCTCACACACAGTGTGAGCTTGGTCCTCGCAGATGCTCTGTCTCTCACACACAGTGTGAACATGGTCCTCTCAGATGCTCTGTCTCTCACACACAGTGTGAACATGGTCCTCTCAGATGCTCTGTCTCTCACACACAGTGTGAACATGGTCCTCTCAGATGCTCTGTTTCTCACACACAGTGTGAGCTTGGTCCTCTCAGATGCTCTGTCTCTCACACAAGGTGTGAATATGGTCCTCTCAGATGCTCTGTCTCTCACACACAGTGTGAACATGGTCCTCTCAGATGCTCTATCTCTCACACACAGTGTGAACATGGTCCTCTCAGATGCTCTGTCTCTCACACAGTGTGAGCTTGGTCCTCTCAGAAGCTCTGTCTCTCACATGTGGTGTGAGCTTGGTCCTCTCAGATGCTCTGTCTCTCACACGTGGTGTGAACATGGTCCTCTCAGATGCTCTGTCTCTCACACACAGTGTGAGCTTGGTCCTCTCAGATGCTCTGTCTCTCACACGTGGTGTGAACATGGTCCTCTCAGATGCTCTGTCTCTCACACGTGGTGTGAACATGGTCCTCTCAGATGCTCTGTCTCTCACACACAGTGTGAGCTTGATCCTCTCAGATGCTCTATCTCTCACACACAGTGTGAGCATGGTCCACCTTTTGCTAGCAAGTGGTATCCTGGCCTTTCTCTGACAATCTGCTCTTGTTATTATTTGAAGTTTCCTGTAATATTAGTGCTTAACTGAATTCTGAGGATTGTCAGGGATTTATTAAGAAGCAGAGTTCAGAAACCACCTAACGGGCCCTGTGACTGTGTCACACTTCTCGAGTGATGACCACAGCTCTACACTTATTTGCCAAGAACTCTGAGTTAGCTCAGAGCCTGGATCCACGTCCCCAGCACTGCCACCTTGCTGTCCTATGATCCAGGCCACATTAGCATGTCACAGCCGTGAGAATCCATGCACACAGCTGCCTTCCAATTCAGCTGCCCAACACATCAGCCCGGGCAGGAATCTCATCTGTGTGAATATATTTCTCCACTAAGTTCCCTGGAGACTACTGGTCCCGGAAGCAGCCATCCCCCTTCTCCAGAGCGACCTGACTGTGGCTGCCCTGCCATAGAAACCAGGTCAGGGGCAAGAGAAGAATGTGTTCAAAAGCCACATTTGTATTTCCTGTCCTTTAAAAACAATCACCAAACTTTCCTACAATAAACACAACAGATCCAGGCAAGTTTCAGCAATAGCGGCTAAAGGCCTTTATGCCACTTCCTGGACCCCTGATGAGCCCCCAGGCCGGTGCTGCCCTGGGAAATGTTATTAAGGACTCAGAAGTGGACGGGCAGAGGCTGGGAGCCACAGGCAGCCACTAATTGCCACTCTCCTGATTTTATTTCCTCTCCACTTTGAGTCAGGATGACAACACACAGGAAAAATATGACAAGGTGGTTTCCATTTGCTACCTTTACATAAGAAGGATCTTAATGTGTGGAAAATATTAGGAGAGCTGTAATGGGGAGGCATGGCCATTAGAGAAAAGAGACAAATAAAGAGAAAAAGAGACAAATAAAAAGCATCTCATAAGTGGCACAACGTCAGTCATCTGGATCTTGAAGGGAAACAGGCTTTTGTGTCTCAAAGACTCAGCCTGTAATTAAGAGATGGGGTGTCGGTGAGGCTGGGCCGTCACCGGGCATTTCTCCCCACTGATGTTACATGCCCCATCTGGGCTGCTGCGGCTAAACAAAGCACAAAGGGGTAAACACATCAGGCACTAATGTCAGGATTTAATAAATAAAAAAAAAAGATAAAGAGTAACAGCAGAGCTGGAGCTAAGGGAGGAGTGGCAGGGAAGCAGATAGAAGCGCCTGTCCCCCACCCCCAGCACAGCTCTCTCCTCCTCCTCCCGGGTGCTGAGCTGTGAGTTGGAACCCCGCCCTGTGCTCACACAGCTTTCCCAGCTGTGGCCCAGGCTCCTTCCCTGCAGGCCTCAAGTGGTAGAGTCACAGCAATGAAGCATTTGATCTGTCCTACTACTTCTTTGGTTTGCAAAAGGAACAGGGAACAAACAAAATGAAAAGCATATATTAGAGCCTGAGGCGCCAAGGAGGGGATCAAGGGAGAAGCCATCAGGGCCAACCGGCAGGCGGGGTGCACTCAGGCCTCGGGGCGTGCAGGCTGAGGTGCAGACTGTGGATCTCGAGTCTGTCTGGTCAGTACAGTGGCCATGGTCTGCATGTTAACAGGGCCTGAGGGCCGTCACCTGCAGAGCGGACGCCAGCATGTCTGTCCCTGAACCCCTTCGGCTGAGATGAGGAAACCACGCTGTGTCCTACAGAACTGAACAAGGCCTTCGGGAGCAAAGTCACTGACACCTGATCCCACCCACCCCCACAGACAGAAGCACATTGCCACTCATACAGAAGTGGAGGTTGGCCACTGTCCCCTTAAAAAGAATCTTTGATGTCTTGGCAAAGTTAAAGGAAAAAAATGTTTTGCATTTTCTTTTGAGAAGAACACATTGAGATCTCAAGATCAGATCTTGATTGAACCTTAACACATTTGAAATGCCAAATAAGAAGAGACAGCCTTAAGCAGATTTCTTTAATTTACATTACAGAGATTTTTCCCTATAGGTCTCAAAGCTGCCTACCTAGAAGACAGGACTGAGCACGGCTGTTTCTGGCTGCAGATTCAACGGCCCCATGAATGGGCCCACAGAGTTTCAACACCTCAGTATAATTCACTAATACTACACCAAATGTTTACCTGACAGGCCCAAATTACTCTTCCATAAAACATTAGTTGGGGTTCCTTCCCCATGGGGGAAGTTGCTAAGTGAGCATCTGAAAACAAAAGCCCTCTTTGCAGAAACACGAAAGCCTCTAGTATGGGCCAGTCTGACAGCAGGAAGTGGCAAGGTTTTAATCTGTTTTGCTCTTGGTAACTGTGGGATTATCACGTTATAGTTGCAACTAAAAATAAAAGCAAGTTCCTTGAGGTGAGTTCATGTAAATGTCGTCTAATCCACTAGTCCAGGCTATGCTGTCCCTCCACGTGATTGGTGATCAGGGAGACAGGTGAGCAGAGTCAGGTGTTTAGGCCACAGCTACTTCCAGGTCAAAGTAAAAGAAAGACTGAAGACAAAGGCTGGACAGTGTGGGATCCAGGGACAAGTGTGCAGTGTTCAGGCCAGATACACAGTTGCTGTGATGTGCCAGGCTGCTGGACACTGAGTTGAGGGAGTGATCATGCCAGTGTTCCCAAAAGCCAAGGACGAGGACTTGATAGTCAGGTGGAGAAACAGAGTGAGGAGGGGCAGAGCCACCACCAAGCGGTCAGGACCAAGGACAGAGACAGGTGGGTGGGTGGAGATAGCTGGAGCTGTCTCAAGAGCGCTTGAGCTTTCTTAAACAATGTCCAGCCTTGATGCGTGAGGTGGCTCACCCCTGTAATCCCAGCATTCTGGGAGGCCAAGGTGGATAACTTGTGCTCAGGAGTTTGAGACCAACCTGAGCAAGAGCGAGAGCCCCTCTCTACTAAAAATTGAAAAGCTGGCTGGGCCTTGTGGCAGACCCCTACAGTCCTAGCTACTCCTCAGGCCAGAGCTTCAAGCCTAAGAGTTTGAGATTTCTATGAGCTGTGCCACTAGGGCACTCTACCCAGGGCAACAGAGTGAGACTGTCTTAAAAAAAAAAAACAACACAAAAAAAGAATGTCCAGCCTCAGCAGAGACTCAAGCCCCTGGGTCACTGGAATTTTCACTCCTGTGTCATGTGTTGTGTTTAGCAGGGGATCGAAGCTGGCTGCCCATGCTGGCCACTGTGTTACCATGTGTGTCTGTTTTTGTCTCTGTGTGCTTTGGACAGTGAATCAGGGACAAAGGCCACTAGTAAAAACATCTAGAAAGAAAAGAAAAATGTCAGGAGGTAGACATGCTATCTTTAATGGAAGAAGTCATTCAGAAAGGCCACTTAAAAAAAAATAAAACCTTTAGACCAATGTTCTCTTAAAATACTGTACTGGCAATGCCCACCCAGGATCAGGTCAAGGAGTTAGCATGGTGCTGTCTCTGAGACCCTGGATGTGGCAAACTGCCACTGTCATGAACGGGCCTGGGGGCCCATTATTCACACCAGCCATCTGGAGTGCTGCGCACGTTTTCCAGATCAGGAATCTCTGTGTTGTCCACCGTGGAGGAGGCTGGTGTGACGGCAGCTCTCAGCCTCAGGTGGTATTTCTGGATTTTATCACGCTTAACCTCCAGGCACTAACACAGGGAGGTGTTTACTGGCCATGTTCCAATTATTTGAACTGCTGAGGGCGCTCCCCAGACTCAAGTCTGTCCTCTTTCTGTTCTGAGGGCCTTGGGAGTGACAGCAGATGGGACCTAGGGGGTTCTACCCTACTCTGCTGGGGCTGACTCACAGGTGGGGGTACGCCACAGAAGTGTCTCACAGGCTGGAAGCTCAGGGCCCACGATGGCGGTGCTGTGCCCTGTGTGGCCGACGGCCACCCTCTCACAGTGGCATCTGTGCCCTTCTCCCTGTGTGTGCAGCAGAGAGGGAGGGAGAGAGCTGGCGTCTCTTCCTCATGTTAGGAGGGCAACCAACAGCGGAGGTCCCACCTTTATCACTGAGTTCACCTCAAGGAGCTCCCTAAATCCCCCAAGTCCAAATGCTCTTGCTTTGGGCATTTGAACCGGAGAGACAGTTCAGTTGTGTGTGCTCCAGACACTGCCCTCAGTGCCCGCCGTTTATCAATGCAAACGCCATTTACTAAGTTCCTAATTAGTTTTCTAAACTACCAACCGATCCCTAAGTTACTGAATGAATTATCACAGTATCTTTTAGTCTCCCCACTTTGCAGGTGGGAGGGCAGGGCCCCAGAGAACCCTAATAGCCCGCTGGGGTCAAGTGACTACCTGCCAAGCCAGGCTCAGAGTCCGGCAGCCCAGCTCTGGGGCTCATGTGTGTTTAGCCCTGCCAGACCCTCCCTCTGCTCTCTGCCCTCCTCTGTGACAGGGGCACCCCAGCGGATCCCCGGGCTGGTCACTTGGCACTTAGTCTGTCTGTCTGCTTCCAGCGGTCCTAAAGGAGATCTCGCTGTGCTGACGTCTGTCATCAGCGGCCCCATCGTCCCAACACAGAGGGTGGAGAGGAGGACCCAGCTCCTGCTCCATCACTCCATACTGCAATTCCCCATCCCACTGTCCTCAGGGCTGCCTCTGCCCCTCCCTGCCACACGTGCCCACCAGGTCTTCCCCAGAGCCAGCTGTGCCTCCCGAGATCCCCGTCCCACTGTCCTCAGGGCTGCCTGTGCCCCTCCCTGCCACACGTGCCCACCAGGTCTTCCCCAGAGCCAGCTGTGCCTCCCGAGATCCCCATCCCACTGTCCTCAGGGCTGCCTCTGCTCCTCCCTGCCACACGTGCCCACCAGGTCTTCCCCAGAGCCAGCTGTGCCTCCCGAGATCCCCCATCCCACTGTCCTCAGGGCTGCCTGTGCCCCTCCCTGCCACACGTGCCCACCAGGTCTTCCCCAGAGCCAGCTGCACCTTCTGAGCATGGAGCCTCTGCAGGTGCCACCACTGCCCCTCTGCCTGTGCGTCCTCCTGCCCTCCCCTCCTAGTGAAGTGGACAGGTTGTCTTCTCAGTAAATCTCCGTCAGACGCAGAGTGTAAACTACCTGGGCCTCCCTCTTCTGCACCCATCCTGTCTCCAAGTCCGGAGAGGTGTCTGCTGGGCTATGCCCCTGACATCGGTTTGCAACAGAATCACCACTTTACCTGGTACACAGGGTTTTTCTGGAGGCCAGCAGCCATGTGTGTGTGTTATTTTTGAATGCCTGGTCTCTAAATCCAAACTGGAATATAGTTGCCAGTCAGTGTTTGTTGAAACGGTCACTCAAGTGTGATGGTCTGTGCTGAATGCTTTTCTCCTAGCTGAGCTGAGGACAGCCAATCGGAATTCAATTTGTTGACGTCTTCCTATTAGCCCAGAGCGGGATAGACGCCGTCTCCACTGAGGCCCCGAGGGGAACGCAGACGGCTGCTTCTCGGCCTGTCGTCAGGACGCTGCTGGGCACACGGCCTGCTGGTGAGGAATCCACACATTAAAAAAATGAGAGTAGTTGCTCAGTTGTTCTAAAAGTCTTCTTACTTTTGACTTTGGAATATATTTCTGTTAATTATCTCAGAAATAATCGAACTTCTGGAATACATACACCACAGGTTTTTAACACCATTTTATAGCAAAAATAAACATAATCAATGCAGGTCACGGGCACGTAGGGAACCTGAAACCTGTCTCTTTGGCAGGCACATGCCGACTCTCCCCTCAGCCGTGCATTTTACTGACAAAAGGCAATAATTTTTAGGTAGATAGTTCTTCAAAGCTTTCAAAGCATTTTCAAGTTTTATTTTCCTTCACACAGAAATTATGTGAGGTGTTTGGAAGGGTGAAAAGCTTTTCCTCCATTTCTCCTTTGCAGAAGCCAGAACTTAAGGAGTCTGCTGGGCTAAACGTCCATCCTTGGACCCCCAGTGAGTGTTCGTTTGAGCTATGCTCTCAGCTGCCTTCCATCATGTGCAAAGTTGGTAAAGCAGGTCGTAAAGTTACCCTTGCTTTTAAAACACATTAAGCTGTTAACGATCAAATTTATTCACATAAAATGCATAATTTCAGAATGATCAGAAAAGAAATGGTTATCCTGTTAAAGATGTAAAACAAAGTAACTTCCTTGTTCAGAAAATAGACACCTAAAAATTAGTTTCAGTTCAATAAATCATTAGCAAAATTAAGAATCATTGCCTGTGTTTGACCATCGTTTAGAGAGGAGCCACAGTGTCAGCCAGCAATGCCCACATGCCCCCGCACTCACGAGTCCTCTCCAATAGATAGAACATTCTCTTGTCTCAAATATGACAGCATCCACCCAGGAACCAAAGTGCAGTGATACGCCTTGTGTCATCCACAAGACAAAATCAAGATGCGGAGGCCATATAACTGGTCTGATTGCAGTGAATTCTAAGGAACAAAATCGCTCCCAGGCAGAGGATAAAGTGGGGCCCCTGGGCATCAAACCCACTTGCCTGTCTGCACCATCTTTCTCCTGTTTCCCACCCCAAGACTACCAGATGCTGGAGCTTAGCAAACATGGCGGCCCCCACACACAAAGACACTGGATGAGCACTTGTTAGCTAAACTGCACACCTTGCGACGGAAATGAACAGTCCCAGAAGTCCACAGTGCATGAGAAGGAAGCCACCCCTGTGGGCTAATAACCACCCACCAGCACTAAAGCAGGGCCTGGTGTTGGGCTTCAGCTGCCTTCAGTCACCTCCAAGAGCGTGGCAGGAGCCAGGGGAGAGGCATGAACCTGCCACCTGGTGGACTGTGGCCAGACCGCGCTGGCCACAGAACTCCCAACTCCAGGCCCCGTGCTCCGCTCCAGCCCACGCACACTTCCACGAAGCCTTAGTGACCTCAAAGACAACATGACGTTCCTGCTCTTAGGACCATGGGGCTGGAGCTGTCACCCTCTGCAGAGAGAGGTGATGTGTCTTGTTTGCCAGAGCAGAAAGAAGTGGCAGAAAAAAATCGGGGTTTCACCATCCCGGTCACCCAAGATGAAAGCGCAGAATTTCAGATAATCTCTGTGATGCATATACATCACCTTTGCTCCAAACTTGAGTACCTGTCTACAGGGGAAAAAATACAGAGCTTGGTGATTCTCCACAGGAGTCATCTGAACAACTGGGATGGTCACCCGGAGCTTTCGTTGTCTCCATCCTCAATTACTAAAAAGTGTTTGAGCGTCACCGCCAAGCTGGACCAGCCCACCGGAAGCGTGAAGCAGACTCTCTCTGGTCACTGCCCAGGTGTCTTTTTCTCAAATTCAAATTTTTGTCCGGATAGCCTGTGTATTTATATCTGGGGGCGATGATTTACATAATTAATAGAGCTTATGTTCAGCTGAGGACACAGCCAACAGATGAGAGGCAAGGGGACAAGGCAGGGCCAACTCTTACTCACCCAGCCTGGGAGGCCGCAGGAACATTAAAGCCTGCCCGGGAAGCCAGGGCAGGTCACCGTAGTCTGTGGAGAGGTTTCAGTATTTTCTCAAAACTGAAGATAAATATTCGCAAGCAGCCGGGGTGATAGGAAATGTCGCAGCAACCTTTGTGTGCAAGGAAGTAGCAGAACAAGGCAGAGAGGGTAAGAATTCTCTCAGTTGACCAAAAAAAAAAAAAAAGGCTTCAGGCCTCTGAAAAAGCAGCTTCCTAAGCAACAGAAATTTTAGCTGCAAGGAGGCTCTGATACCTTAAAATATTGGGGGCTTATCTAGAAGTGATAGGACCTACAGAAGGTAACTACAAGGAGGGTAGGTTAGTAAATAGCTCTCAGGAGCTCATTAATATCTCAAAGCGCTGGATTTGTTTTTGTAATTCTTTTTCTTAAAATACTGGAATAAAGGCAGTTTACCCATTGCAATGACAAATTGGAGTGACTAGAAATCTGATTATCTTTGTGACCTCCAAGACATATCTACAGAATCCATCACATTTCTCAGATACTTGTTTTATTATTAAAGGTAAAATGTCTAAAGAAATCTCTGGGTGATTTCAGTTAGATGAATTAGGAGTTAAAGCCTTTCCCTGAATGACATTTTTCAGCATAACAGGCTTATGGAAAGCCTGTTAAACCGCCAGCACCCGCGCCCGTTGTCGCCGTAAGTTCTCTCTTTAATCGCATCTCACGGAACATTCCACATGTGCCCCTGACAGAGCTGTAAGGATTCTGGCCAGGTCCAACAGGCAGAGACATTCAGAGATCTGAAATCACCAAAATCTGATGCCCAGAGGTTTTTCTCTGGCTCAGAGGGCAGGATTTCCCCATATTCTCAAGGAATAGCCCACGTCTTCTTCCCCCACAACAGATGGTTGCACCTGTTGGGTGTGTGGACCATGCTCCAGCCTGCTCATGTGGTCACTGCCATCACAGGGCCACCCTGCCCGTGCGGTCAACGCCATCACAGGGCCACCCTGCCCGTGCGGTCACCGCCATCACAGGGCCACTCAGAGCTGCTTCCTGCTGGCTGCCCGCTTCACCCACCCTGCTGACTGGGGAGAGGACACCTCGTATGTGCCTGGACGCTTGTCCCCTTTGCCACTTACTGTAAATGATTCTGGAGTGCTCACCGGCAAATCCAACCAGCACATTTTATTTAGATCCAGAGGGGGATTCCACAGAATGATTTCTGATCGTGTGCAGCCCTGCTTTGGGTCAGATATCCTCATCCAGAACTCACTGAAGACTTTACCCAGTGACCACTGATGCTTTATGTATCAGAAAACGCAATCATGAAATGCCAGCCCTATCAGTTTCTTACTGCAACACCATCTTGTTCTGTCCATATAAAAAGCACAGAAAACTTTTTAAAAGTGGCAGCTTCTAGGAAAAGAGCCCAACTTTCACCATCTGTTTTTTGGTTTTGTTTTTTAAACAGGGTAGATTGGGCACTGCAGCCTTGCGAATTCATTCTTGATTTAATCTTCTTTCTCCTTTTGTCTTCATTTTCACAAGTGGATATGCAGAAAAGATCAGTCTGGCTTCGTGGAAGTTTCTGAGAAACTTGAATTAAATTGAAATACTACAGCCAGCCTCTCACTCAAACCAGCCCCCAGGGCTTACTGCTGAAGTTGTCTTCAAACTTTTTGCAAGAATATGGAGGCTATTATAGAGTTTGTGTTTGCCTCGATGAGGACCATATTTGATTACTAATTACAACACCTGGGGAGCTTTTTTTGTAACATATAGATTAATGGGCTCAGCGCCTATAGCACAGTGGTTATGGTGCTGGCCACATGCACCGAGGCTGGTGGGTCTGAACCCAGCCCAGGCCAGCTAAACAACAAGGACAACTGCAACAACAAAAAACAAAAAAATCTATATAGATAGATAGATAGATAGATAGATAGATAGATTAATGGATACCACAATCAGACATTCCAATTAATGAAGTATCAGTTTTTACTGATGCTTAGAGAAAGGGTGTAATCTCCAGAAAGGTGTTCACTCTGGAGGACCCTCCTGGAAAGAAAGTAATTTATTTCGTTTGAAAGAAACATTTTTCTTCCTTCCTTCCCGCTTATATTTTCTCTTTGTAAACATACATTTATAAAAAAGCAGGCGCTATAGGAAGAAAATACAGAGTAACTAGTTACTGATGTTTACTTACATTTTCTCATAAGTATGCCCAATAGTCTTTTGAAATAAGCAAGATAAAGATATAAAAATAGATAAGAAAACAAGCTCAGAGAATTTCAATAATCACCAAATTCTGCTAACAACTGGCTAAGATTCAAGACCAAGCCCGAATGAATGGTTTCAAAACCCTCAGTCTGTCCGCTGTGTTAAGTTGCCTCCAATGTGAAGAAATTGTGAAATATTCTTTCGTTTTAAAATGTGACTGCTGTTAGCATTTTTGTTTTCTGTTTTATTTCCCTATGCACAGCCTCTTACATACCACGTGTATGATTTATAATGGGGTCCACTGAACGGCACGTCCTTCACCCAGATTTCAGTGTGAATATGTAGTTGTCACAGCCCCCCTCGGGTTATAGGGTACCCGTAACTATTATTCATAGGTTAATAGGTTTCTCAAATACCCCTAAATTGTTGGAAACTGGGTAGTGCCCTGCTGGTGTGAACTTTGCTGGTTGGGTGCCAGGCTGCCATGCGGTCAGCTCCATGAACGTCCCCTCCTGTCGCTGGCCAGGTTGGCTCTCCTTATGTGGATGGCAGGGCACACTCAGACCCTGCCCACGCCCTGCACCCTGCAGTTCTCCCCTGCCAGACCAGCCATCCACCAAATGCAAAGCTCGTGAGGTGGAACGTGCACTTGGTGCGTCTGCTGGGAGGCGCCGCAGAGGTGTGGGAACCCCTAGCAGGAGGATGTCATGCTGGGTAGCAGTGGTCATCCGCAGACCGTATCCAGACTGGGAAGGCGGTCATAGGAGAAAGCACGTTTAGAGCGGCCCTGAGAGGCGAGTTGTGCTGATGTTGGGTCAGCTGTAACAACAGAGCCAGGAAAGTGTCCAGAGCCACCTGTGAAACGTGGTAGTTGTGTCCTCACAGGAACCAGATGGCCTGATGGACAGGCAGGAGGGTCCATGGGCAAGGTTAATGTGAAGAATATTTATAACAGTGAGAGGAAGTATTGAGGGGACACACTGGGGGTCAGGGAAGCTCCAAAAACAAGCAGTAGCAGTCAGGAGCCTTGGCCAGATGTGGGCGTGGGCAGTGCCCTCCTGGCCTCATCCGAGGACAAGGGTCTGCTGTACAGGGCAAGGGCCCACCAGCACTGCCAATGCCATAGCCTGGCAGAGAGGGCTGAGAGGGAGTGAGTAGCCTGACCTTCTCTCTTTCCACAAGGGCTGAGGGGTAGTGAGTGCCCCCAACCCTCTTTCCTTACATTAGGGCCAAGCAAGAGTGAGCGCCCAACCCTCTCTCCTTCCACGTGGGTCGAGCAGGAGTGAGCACCCCGACCCTCTCTCCTTCTACGTGGGTCAAGCAGGAGTGAGCACCCCGACCCTCTCTCCTTCCACGTAGGTCAAGCAGGAGTGAGCACCCTAACCATGATTCCATCCACGTGGGTCGAGCAGGAGTGAGCACCCCAACCCTCTCTCCTTCCACGTGGGTCGAGCAGGAGTGAGCGCCCCAACCCTCTCTCCTTCCACATGGGTCGAGCAGGAGTGAGCGCCCCGACCCTTTCTTTTCTTCCATACCTGCTCTTGCTGGTTTCACCAGGGGTCCCTGAAGACCAGAGGACACAGTCCACGAGGTAAATAACTCACAGCCCAGGACTGAGCGGAAAGTGGTAGGTTTAGAGGTACGTGAAGAAAATCGCCAGCATAATCCGTCCTTCTCACCACCTGGCACACAGATGGAAAAATATCCAGCACAGGGAACTCATTTTCTCTTTCTCTTAGATGGAAAAATATCCAGCACAGGGAACTCATTTTCCACCAACCCCTGTGTAGCCGCATGGATTGAAGTCAGTTTAATCTGAATCCCACCAAGAACTAAAATCGTAATATGATCCACCTCCAGAGCCTCCAAGTGAAGTGGCAGAAACAGAAATCAGAAGGTGTGGGGAGAGGGGGCGATCGTGGCACTCAACATGGACGCTGCAGACCCTCCCCAGACGGGACCTGAGTCCACCGTTCCGGTGTCCTCCTCTCACAGGGTCCCTCTCCCTTGTGCAAGGGTCCTCCCCGCAGGCCTGGAGAGAAGAGAGGGAAGGCAAGTTTCTGAAAGTGGGCTGCTAGGTTTGATGGCAGGAAAGAACCTTCCTCCCGTCCCAGTCACGTCATAGGACCCAGAGTCACCTGTTAGGGGAGAGGTCCGTGTGTTGTGGGCACGGTATTGTCTCCTAACTGCGACAACAATTTAGCCTTCACCATATTAGCAGGGAACCATGCCAGCTGCTCCTGAGGGGCAGGAGGCCAGCACCCCCACCTCTCTTCCGTTGTCAGAAAACGAGTTTTCCTGCCTGTGGCTGTGGTCTCTGAGATGCTCCGTGTGTTCCTGAGCGACAGTATTGGCGGGAGGTTTATAAGTAGGGTCAGTAGACGTGTCTTTGGCGTGTCTGTGAGGACAGATCGCTTATTGATGGCATGGGGGGGGGCAGCTCTAAGATAACCAACATCCAGTTATGTTATGGTGAGTTGTTGCTCTGAGAAATGGGGCTGCAACAACAGTCCCAGGTTGCCTCTTCCATCAGCAGCTTGGGCGGCAGCCTGATTGTCCCGGATGGGAAAGCCCATGTCACTAAGCTCACACGTGATGCTGGAGCTGCCATTGGGGCTGCTTCAAGAGAGCCTGGGCAAGTATGGAGGCCTCACGAGAGAAGGAGTGTCTCCAACACGACAGGCAGTCTCGTCCCCTGGCTGCTGGGGGTTCCTCTGAGGAAGGCGCCCGCCACTGGCCGTCTCATCCCTTGGCTGCTGGGGGTTCCCCTGAGGAAGGTGCCCACCACTGGCCTCAGTGTCTTCTCTCTCCAGCATTTCTGAGAGCCCAGCCTCTGCCTCTCCCCCAGGCCTCCCACTGTCCAACCTTCCCTCCAGCCACTACCCAGGAACCAGGGAGGACCTGAACATCAGGCCACCCTTTCCTCCAGGAAACAGAAAACCAGATACACTGCTGAAAACTCTACCCACTGCCAGACCCTTCCAGGGGTGGGGGTAGCGCTGCAGCAGCCTTCACCCCGTCTGGCTTCCATACACCGTGATGGTCTGTCTATTCACCAGACAGGGGCAGGTGATGGTTTGTAGCCTCAGATCATCTAAGAACCCCGAGAGTGCTGGGAGACAGGCGGGGGCGGGGGCAGTTTACAGCCTCAGTCAATCTGGGAACCCCAAGAGATGGAATCATGGTGACATTCAGGCTTGCCCGGAACTAGCCTACCCTTGCTCCCAGTCCTCAAAGGCAGGAGCTGACCAGCGGTCGGAGTGGCCAAACCCCAGGTAATGTGCACTGCATGAAGTCCAGCGCCCACAGCCGACTGTGTCTCCGTAACTTGCCTCTCATTTGAAGGAACTGTCCCCACATTCCCAACACCCGGGCCTCCAGAGCTTCCCCAGCTTGGCAGGCACCTGAAAGTCTGCAGCAATGATCCCACCCCACCCCACCTCCACTCCTGGCTGGCTGCTCGGTGCTCCTCCCCCAGGTGTGAGCAGCATGAAGTCACCTGCAGGGAGGCCAGCGTGAGAGTCTGTGGGCTGCCTGGGTGGCCCAGGCTCCCCCACAGCCTGGTGGGACACTAGCGGTGCGTGGCTCCCCGGCAGAGGAAGGTGACAGGTGTCTGCTTATCTCCTGTGATGAGCATCACAGAGGAAGCACTTTCTCCATCAGGGGAGCGCATGTACTACCAGCAGCCAGGGGCCATG
Organism: Galago senegalensis; assembly: GCA_963575145.1. Taxonomy (NCBI): domain Eukaryota; kingdom Metazoa; phylum Chordata; class Mammalia; order Primates; family Galagidae; genus Galago; species Galago senegalensis. Next base: position 47,847 of record CAUYTI010148909.1, read on the forward strand.
CGGATTTATTCCAACAAAGACACCACAGCTGGTACAGCAGCTGAGGTCATTATCACCACTGATTAAGTCTGTGATAATCCAAGTTATTCTGTGAGATCCATCTGGCTTTTCTACCAGCCAAGGAGGCAAGTTAGACAGAGCACGAGAGGGATTTCCACCTGTGTCTTGACGTCCTGATGGAGACGTGGGTCTCTGCTACCATCCCAGACAATTTGATTTCTATTCCAGGATGAGGGCCTTTCCTAGAACTTCCACTTGGGCCCTCCTGCCTCAGTAATCCTTATGCCAAAGGTAAGAAGACCAGGGAGGAGGTTTGAACAATCTTTGATCACATTTATAGTCTCTGAGTCTTTGGAAATAATCACAATTGATCCTGGGGCCTAACTGGACCTTCTGAATTGGATTCATGCTTTGAGTCCACCTACACCTGACGCTCTAAGCCCCTCTCTGTCCAGAAGGCCATGGTGTTATTTTGTGTTCCCAGCGATTAACATCCTAAGAGAGCTATTACATAGTAATCCCCTAGAGACACCCCACTCCCCAAGGCCCAGTGGCCGTGTTCATAGTTCACAGAGAAGGCGTGGAGGAACAGGCTCAGCTGGCCTTGCTCCCAGGGACCACGTTTTCCTCAAACATCTGGTGAAGACAGGTAGATAAAGGCCTTCTTTCCTGAACTGTGGAATTTTAAAAAGGGCTAACTCAGGTGCAAGACGGTGGGTGTGGGGCACCCACAGTCCCACTCTTGACTTGTTGCAGTTAAGATTCTTTGAGATACCTGCATGGAGGTATCACACACTCCAATGCAGACGTCCAAGGTGGGAATGTCAGACAGGACGGCACCGACCAGCAGGTGGTCACGGAAGCTCCCAACTCCGTTACCGACTTCATGGAAATTTGACCCCTCATGTGTGTGCAGGAAAGAGACACCAGCAAATGCGTCCAAGGAAAATCAACCACAGTGGTCAAATGCTGCTGGGAATTCCAGAGAGAACAAGGACTCCAAAAGGCCTCTTTGGTTTGGTGGCATGGAGACGACCTGTGACCTTGACAGGGCAGATCTGTTTTCTCAGAGTCTGAGCACAGCAGTCGGATGGCTGTTTACCGAGTACAGCAAAACACTGCTCGTGCCAAGCATTCTCTTTCCCTTCAGAAACCAAATAACTTAACATTCTTGAGCTTATTTTGCAGGTTCGACTTTGATGCCTCTGACAACATTTGTACGTGGCACCTATTCTGGTGACAGGCTGCCTGGACGCTGATAGCTCCCCTGCTCGCTCCAGTGTGAATGGGGCCCCAGCCTCCGCAGTTACGGCTCCCGGAACTGCACAGGAGGGTTAAACTTGTGAGTTATTTACTTGGCTTGTATGCTTTTCTGATGACAAAGTACAAGTCGCAAGGAGACAGCAGCAAGGTTCTCACATACCTTGTGGTTAACGGGCATCATCTAACACAAAGAAAAAGCAGCCTGGTACCTCTCACACCATTCACTACAGCCTTTAATTCCTTGCACTAACCAGAGCCAGAAATTCAGGAATTTGCGCATTTTGTCATGTTTAGCTTTCGTCTGCACATAGTATTTTAGTTCTAAAAAATTCACCCCTGAGTCTTTCTGTCCCCCCTTCTATGAATCTGTGCAGCTTTGCGCATCTAAACCTGGGGGCTTTTTTACATTGTTATTTCACACTGAATTATACTTGGGGCATGAAATTGGCATATTAAGTTCCTTTGGGGGTTCAATTATTCCAAAACTTAGAGTTGGAATCGAGTAACATAAACATTAAGAACGGATAGGACTGTGGTGTTTACGTGTAAAGAACAGGCATGCCTACGCACAAAGAACTCGGCTAACTGAGGGTTAGATGGAGATTTAATTGTCCATAATTCTGTGGTCAAGTTGAACCTAAAACAGCACCGGGGTAAGAAAACCAGATATCGACTGGCTGCGCCAGGAGTCTGTTAAAATGTTTTTCTACATAAAGATTCCAGGAACACGTAATAGAGAGATTCGGTTTCCTCACTACAGTCGTGTGTTTGGATGTAACTGACATTCTCCTTCTGTCTGCGTCTCACGTTCAGCGCAAAAGTGGTCTGGCCTTTCCGTGAGCCTGAACTGTTTCCACGTGATAAGAATTACACGCAGCGTAAATTCCTCCTGACTTGGGCATCCTGACTCCTGCAATGCAGACGAGTGAGCAGCGGACGGCGACTTCTCTGTAGACACAGCTGTGTATCTGAAGAGGGAACACAAGCCAGAGCCTGCCTCTCATGCAGAAGACGGAGTCGGGGAGGAGTCGGCCGACAGACGTGGAAGGGGCGATGTGCTACGAATCAGGTGGAACACCAGGGTGGGCTGATCAGCAAACGGTGAGCCAGCATCCTGACTCCCTCTGGAGGCCCCTGGAGAACATATGAGGGAATCAGGACACTGAAACTTCCCCGTGTGTAACTCTGCGTTCTGTAAATAGCAGGTGGAAAGGGAGGGTGGCCATAAAGGATGAGGGTGGTGAGGACCAATCACTGCTGCCATGCGTCTTGCTAATGGCTCCAGAAGCAGGGTGGCCTAGCTGGGCCCAGAGGTGGACGTGCCCAGAGGGGATGTGCCCAGAGGTGGACGTGCCCAGAGGGGATGTGCCCAGAGGTGGACATGCCCAGAGGTGGACGTGCCCAGAGGTGGACATGCCCAGAGGTGGACGTGCCCAGAGGGGACACGCCCAGAGGTGGATGCCAGCACCTGAGTTTGCCGGGGCGTCATCTGAAGCTGAGAGGGATGGGCCCTGTCACAGCAACTCTGAGCATGCCCCTGGCCTTACTGTGCAACCCCCTCAGGGATTGGCTGGCCTGAAGGTGATCTGGAGGAACGGAAAGAGATCCTGTGTGACGACAGTCGGCATTAACCTACGCCCATGAATCACACACCGCCATGAACAGGCCTATCTGAAAACAGCCACCACCGAGTCGTGCTCACCCTAGTGAGGCTGGAGTTGAGTATGTGCGTTTTCCTTTGTTAATTAGAACACTTGATGTTTTCTGAATGTTTATGGAATTACTCTGCTTTAAATTAAAAAGTCTGCTGCCTAGTTTTATATAAAAACAATCTTTTCAAATCAACATTTCCCTGTGAGAAGGTAATAATTAATTCCAAAGGAGGAGAAAAACTCCAGCAGACTCGGAGAAGCAGCAACATAAATATTGACACAGACAAACAATTGCGACTTGGCCAGCTGCTGGAGAGCCTTCCTCCAGGTGAGCGTGGAGGTGTCAGACTAAGAAAACCAAACAAAGCAGACACAGCGAGAGACAGCTCTACGGGAAAAGGGAAATGCACTTACTCTCCACAGTGAAGGAGCTATCTCTGGGGCAGAGAGAAGACAATTTTAAAACAGCAGAGTGGCCAGAAATGACCTGCCAATAGAAAGCCATGCAGACAAGCGAGGACGGGCTGACAGGGGACAGTGGTGTGTACTTTGTTTTTCTGAGAATGGGTCAAATATGCATTAAATTTTAGGAAGAAAAATATGAAATGTCATCCATTCAATTCACCTTGTACAGTGTTAGAATGATTTTATGAAAAAGAATTCAGCTACCATAGATGTTCTAGCTAGCAAAGCCCTGAGACACACACTCCTACTCGGGCCATCAGTGCTGGATCTCCCGTACTGACCGGGGCCTCCCAACCCTGCTTACAGCACACCGTTAGCAGTCCTGGTGGTGAGCCCTGATCCGCGGGGACACAGGGCCAGCTGCTGCCCTGCCCTTCTTTAGTGGCGAGGATTCAGCTGACAAGTATTTGGGCAAGAACCAGCCCTTAGCCCCTGTGCTTCAAACCACTGGAAAATTTTTATCTTTAGCTATTCAGAGGGAATAGTCTTTAACAGCATTTTATGTAAAACACTTAGAAAAACTAAAATGTTAAAAATATACCACAAGCATTCTATTTAATTGCACTGGAAAATTCTGAATTAGAATGTGACCCACTCTTTGCATTTTCATAAGCTGGGATGGGGGTGTTTGACAATTGTTGACACCAATTTGCCAAAGGGCATTGCTCACCCAGGACTTTTTCTTTACTAACTCTCTAAGAGGTTGCCTTGTCTAAAACTGGCCCATAAAATATTTCACTAATGCTAGCTCTGAGCCTGTAGTTCAGTGGTTATGATGCTGGCCACATACACTGGGGCTGGTGGGTTTGAACCTGGCCCAGGCCTGCTAAACAACACTGACGACAGCAACAACAACAACAGCTGGGTATTGTGGTGGGCGCCTGTAGTTTCAGCTACTTGGAAGGCAAAGGGAATGACGTAAGCCCCAAGAGTTTGAGGTTGCTGTGAGCTGTGTTATCACAGCACTCTACCAAGGGTGACATGGTGAGACTGTCTCAAAAAAGAGAAAAATATTTCATTAATCCTTTTAACAATCCAAACCACACATACACATCCTCAACACACACACAGACAAATCCTTCTCAAATTGTCCATTCAAACAATGCTACATTCTTCCTAGAGTTTCTGTTTTTATATTTTTTTCATTGTTGTGTGTGATTTTGCAAGTATTTTATGTTCTGTTTTCTCAAAAGCAGGTGGCATCACAACTGAACAAATCAGTCACTGGCTACACTTCACTGTCAATATTCTAGGATCTAGATAGGAAGATATTTTGTGCCAAATAAAGGCAAATAATAAGACCTCATCTGTGGTCTAGTCCGAGAAGCAGGACGCATTTCTCCTGCCAGGATGTATCTTGTGAGATATGAAGGTGCAGGCACATAGCGGGAGGTGACATTCCTGGTCTGTGACTTCTGGAAGCTTCAACCTGTGCCATGGTGACAATAGCAGTGCTGCTTTCTCCCTGTGAGGAAGAGATGGAAGGATGTGTGGTCAGTGCCCAGAAGACTCTGCTGGGAAAGTGCTGGGAATCAAGGGGGACTGTCACCAAGGGGTGGCACGGTCTGGAAGGACGTAGTGTGCAGGCTTTCACAGGTCACCGCACGCCAAATATTCACTCTCGAAAAACAGCAAGTGTTTCCATGTTTAACTTTCATTGGAAGAGCTTTTTGACAGGCTGATTATAGGACTTCTGGGCCAGAGTTCAAAGTGATTACAGGACACACATTCCACATTCTCAGAGAGCTAATGGGTTTCTTTTTAGTACCCTCTAGTCCCACCCAGAAATCTCCCAGCATACCCTATAATTCCAAAGCACCACAAGAAGGATGAAACTGCATTTTGCTTCCCTGGTGACACGCAGGATTAGTCATCGTCCCGTGGACCGGCACCTAAAACCCCACCCACGTAGTGGTGCTTGGGGGGGCTGACGGAGAACGCACCACTTTCCCCTCCTAAGTGAAGTCACATTGACTTTCATCGCCTTCCTCAAGCAGAGTTTACCCGAAAGAGCCAGCTGTCAGTCACATTGTACAAAGCGGGGCTGGAGAAAGTGTCTGTCAGCGTGGCTAGAACCAACTCCAGTCTCCGTCGGATGCAAAGACCCGGTGGAGGGGGGTGTCACCGAGGTCCTCTGCTGCCCCAGGACAGATGAAAGTTTTCCCGAAGAGTTTCTCTAGATCCTTTTGCCTGGTGGGGGCCGCTATTTCCGTCTCGTGACCTTCCACAGGTCAGATGGCTCATCAGGCCTCTTGCTGCCCAGCCTCTGATGTGAAGGACACTGGTTGTTTGGGGTGTCACAATATGCTAATGACTCCATGGGGAGGCCATCAGGACAAAAGGGATCTGAGTATTTCCTAGTCTCACTGCCTCTGTTATGTTCAGAGAAGTCCTGAAACCTGGCGTGTAAGTGGTTAGCACAGCGTCATAACCACGCTTGTGAATTCGGTACAAGCCATTACATCTGCAACAGGCCTCTATCGGAAACCTCCCTGTCGTAGCACCCAGAATCTTTTTTTCTCGCTTATCTAAGTTTTGTAGAATATAACACAGCAAAACGAAAACAAAAAGTAGAACGTTTAGTGAAATAAAATTATATTTTGAGTATTTCAAGATATTTTAACTCTGGCAGACGCTGGCAAGATTTGGGAGCACAGCGCTATGCTGGTCCCCCACCCGCCTGGTCACGTCTTCCCTGGGCCTCCCACGGCACCAGGCTGGTTTCTGCCCACACCCTCCGCCTTCCTTCACTCTGGGATTTCCCTGGGACTTTCTACATCACTGCTAACGTTCCTGGAAATTCTGCTTTCTACTTCCACTTTCAAAACCCCTAGAAACTCTCTGTGGCACTCCCCACACCTGTGCTCTAGCCACTCCTCACATGTGCTCGGCCCTTCCATCATTTACAACTTGAGATTTTTAAATGCCGCATATCATATCCTTGGTCTGCTGTTTTGATATTCTCAATTGTTTTCTTCTTTTTGTGTGTAGTAATATTGCATGGGCCATGAAATCAGAGGCACCGCTGCAGCTGACATAAGAGTTAGGCGTGCCCTGGGAGAGCTGCATCCAGTGAGATTTGTCGCTATGGAACGCCTGGACGTGGGGACGAGTGCCACACCTCCGGGACACCAGCCCTCCCAGAGCTCTGCCCTACCTCCTGTCCCTGCAAATCCCTTGTCCTCTTCCATAAATGCCTCTCAAGTCCACTGTTCTCCCTCCCTATTCGTGGTTGTCACATTGGGAAAGTATCTAATGTGACTCTGTTGTTGCCAATATACTTTGGCCAGGTTTTTTTTTTTTTTTTAACATAAAATAAAATGCAACCTTTGGAAGGCTATTCATCTGTCTTCAGAAAAGGTCAGGGGAAGAATGCCACAGAATTTCACAGTGATTCACCCATCACAAATGCAGCCCTCCACGGATTCTTCCTCACCTGTCTATTTCCCAAGAGCCTCAAGGAGAAGCCCCCGCGGTGGGAAGACACCTTTGCTAAGGAAACAAGATGAAGTGGTGAATGATTTTCCTGGTCTCCCCTCTGGGAACGTGGGCGGCCTGCTGCTGGCCTCGGGAGGTGGCCGTTGTGCTGCTGCTGCTGGCCTCAGGCGATGGCCGTTGTGAACTCGCTGCCTGACGGGGGTTTTTGCAACAATGTGATGACAAAAGTGTTTTCAGCAAAAACAGTCACCGCCTGAATATTATATTAGATAAATAACTTGTCTTACTGAACGCCAGCTGCCCTCAGAAACAAACGGGCTTACCTTAACGTAGACTGTTGAAGATGATGTCATACCTTGGTAGAATGAAATACTTTTTACAAGAACTAGAAATATTATAGCAAAATAAACATCCCACCTGGGCCCATGAGCTATAAGCTAAAGTAATCTTTGTAAATATCCTACATGTAATGGCATCTAGCAGCAAGAAGAATTATATTTAATGAGAAGAAATGATTGGGAAATAAACTAAATGGGCCATTCTATGGATCATTATTGGGCATTTTGCAGCCGGCTGCTGAATTGGGAAGTGTACGGTTAAACGCAGCATCCCCCCTGAGCCCACTTTTACCCTTACTGTGATGTCACATCCTAGTGACTTAACTGGGCTCAGCATTCGTTCAAAGTTTGGTGGTTCTAGATTCAAAACAGAAGTTGGCCTTGCCAAGCCTTGTGGTTTCTAGCAATGCTGTTAAGGCAAGGGGAACATGAATGACATTTATGATGTTACACCAAGTCCTGGGGTGTCCCTACGCTGCTTCCTGTAAGTGAGCTCACAGTCTGTGACACACAGACGGAAAACAGCATTTAGGGGGAAGCATGATGAGTTCTTAGAATGTAGAGTTGCACGGACAGGGACTCACAGGGTCACCCAATCCAGGCTCGAGAAAGCAAGGGAGGGATGGAATGGCAAGGTCCAGCCTGTACCCTGGAGCAAAGGGGAAAGGGGGAGTGAGCCAGGGGCATAGTACACAGGCCTCACATTCACACCTGTACACGACACACTCAGGTATGCACACTCACACCTACACAGCTCACACACAGGCATGCACACTCACACCACCACAGATCACACATAGGCATGCACGCTCACACCTGCACAGCACACACTCAGGCATGCACGCTCACACCTGCACAGCACACACTCAGGCATGCACGCTCACACCCGCACAGCACACATACAGGCATGCACACTCACACCTGCACAGCACACACTCGGGCATGCACACTCACACCTGCACAGCACACACTCAGGCATGCACACTCACACCTGCACAGCACACACTCAGGCATGCACGCTCACACCCGCACAGCACACACTCAGGCATGCACACTCACACCTGCACAGCACACACACAGGCATGCACACTCACATCTGCACAGCACACACTCAGGCATGCACACATGTGCACACACAACATGCACATGTACAAACAGAACTAGTAACAACCAGAACCTCTCATCCCTCTCCTGATTCTGCTGCACTATATGATTAACAGGTGAGTATTTTGACCTCAAGTCAGAGATGGATATATACTAAAGCTACACACCCAGACCCGTGGGAATCCTTCTGGGGTGACTAGTTTTGGTAGAGGTATAGGCCCCTGCCCCAGTTGGACAGAACAACACACACATACTGCTCAGGGTGGGCCCAGATGCTCAGCTCTCCCGTGGAGGACGGAGGGACACACAGGCTGAACAAGAGGCCAGTGAACCTTTCACTTGGAATAATCAACAATCGTTGAGGTGCAACAATCAACCTCAGTACATTTTTAGAGCACAGAAGGTTGCTTGCAGACTGTATGCCATTTTGTTTTTCTACCACCCACAAAAATACAAGAACAATTTGTTTAAGAGACAGGAAAGGTAAGGACAACTAGATTCTCTGAGCACAGTAGAGGGTTCTGAGCACCAGCCCAGCAACTTAGAGGAAATGTTTTATCTTGAGTTCCTTTTCCTACAGAAGATTAACCTAAGTAATGGTTTAGCTGTTTCAATAAGGTTTTTTAATATGAAAATTGGTACCTAAAAAAGCCACAACCCCCTCCTGCAATAAACAAGTATATCAGAAACACAAATGTGGTGATGGTTAAATCAGCCGCTGAATGGCAGCGGTATGGGGTGAGAAGGAAGAACATCCCCGTTGAGGACAGACAGCCTCCTCCGCTTAATGTGCCTCTAACCCGGGATGCCTGCCTGATGCCCTGGTTTTGCCTGAAGCTACTGAGTTTTACCTGAAGCTACTGTCTTCAGGAAACAGATAAACTCTGTGCCCTGCCTTTACTTAAACAGTATATGGAAGAGTCTCACCAAGAGCTTTTGGGGACTGGGAGGCCTGGACACGCGTATGAGCTGTCTTGATGTGCAGAGAGCCGGTACGTAGCGCCCCTTTCCGGGGAGAAGGATTTTCTTATCACGCTTTTTCTAAAAGTATCATTTTCATTCTTATGATTATTCAACAGCTCGTAACATACTTGGGATATGTGTTCACGTCTGCTGATAGGTCAAGAGAAAGTTAAATATAAATAAAATAAGCTTCCACTAAAAGACAGAAAGAGAAGAAGTAGTTTTAGTCTCTTGGACCATGATTTAATTAGGCTTAAAAAAGGAAACATGGAGAATGTGTTTTGTGTAGGATTCACTGGAAATGTTTCTTTCTGAAGCAGAGCTGCGTCATCTGAGACCCTGTGGGCTGTCCAAGGCGCCTGCAGTGGCTGCGGGTCACTGCCATCCCTCCGCACGCCCTCTCAGGGAGAGAGGCCAGCAGGACATTGCCAAAGCGGCATGACAATTAAACAACTAATTATCAAAAACCGTTCACAGATGCTGCCCTGTAGACTGAGCTCTTCACAATTAGTTGATGGCTTTCCTCTGTAGCTTCAAGAGGACAAAGTTCCCTTCAGGAAATCACGTAAAGGCCTGAACATCGGGAACGGGTGGCAGACACGTCCGCCTCAGAGGCCTGCTCACCAAGGGGCTCAGTGAGCGCTCGTGTTCAGATTGTAAAAACACGTTCAACCTGCAACTGCACAAAAGCAAAACTGTCTCCACCAGGATGACGTCCTCAGGGGGTTTGCACAGGTCCCTTGTACCCTGTGTCTGTGCCTGCAGAGGGCACGCTTCTGAATGCTGGCTGTCAAGTGTATGTGTGTGTGTGCACTTGTGTGGGAGCCTGTGTGTGTGTCTCTTTGTGCCTCTATGTGTACCTGGTGTGTGCCTGTGTGTGCATCTGTGGTGTGTCTATGTGTGTGCCTGTGTGTGTGTTCACCACTGTATGTGTGGACCTATGTGTTCACATGGGTGTGTGTCTGTGTGTGCACCTGTGTGTGCCTGTGTGTACAACTATGTGTGCCTGTGTATGTGTTCACATGGTTGCTGTGTACCTGTGTGAGCCTGTGTGCGTGCGTGTGTGTTCACCACCGTGTGTGTGCCTGTGTGTGCACATGTGCATGAGCCTGTGTGCGTGCGCGCCTGTGTGTCTGTATCTGTATCTTTGAAGCCCTGTGTCTGGCTGACACTTACGTAAACTCATCATTGTCTCAGAAAGATCTCAGCAATGTTACCTTCTAACCCAAACAACTCAGAATCTTCACTGACCTTACAGTGGGTGCCAATGCAGGACGCTGACCTTACGGCGGGTGCCAATGCAGGACACTGACCTTACAGCGGGTGCCAATGCAGGACGCAGTGAGAGCTAAACCCCCCCCCCCGGGGCTGGTAAATGGATGAAGAACTACCAATTTGTTCTGCTCCAGACGTGACCCGGGCAGATTTGGAAGATTCAGGAAAGACTAGCAGACTTCGGTCCTCAGCCATAGCTCTTTTCCAGAGATCATCTTGAAAAACTCCCCAGGTCCCTATGAAACTTTCAATTCTCAGAACAATTTCTCTTTTCCCTAGAAATCCTCCTTTGTGCTCAAATTCACCTCTAAAAAAGAGTTTTGTGCCAGGTAATGATGCTCCAAAACGGGAGGAAGGGAAAGATGAAGGAGGAAGGAGGTCCTGCCACTGGGGACACACAGGGCCCCTGGCCCTTGCTGTCTGGCCTGCACCTTGAGTGACAGGAACCTTGGTCCCTAAGGAGGATGGCTGTGGGCTTCAGGTGCCAGCCCTCGCTCCCTCGACCATCCATGCTTGCAGAGCCCCTGTCCCCAGCTGGCAGAGGTGGTGAGGGACACCAGGGCTTCCGCATAGGCTTTTGACCCATAGAAATGCTGGGTGCAGATCTCTTTACAGATGCGGGCAGCAGTAGCAGGACTGACCTGAGAGGCCCGGCTGCCTCTGTATGTGAGACACTGGCATGATGTGATTCACGCTCACTAAGGCTTTGCCCCTGTTTTCTCTCATTTATAGGTTTGTTAATTCATTCATCTAGTGAACTAAGAGAACAGCGACATTCAGCCAAAAACTGCAAAAAAAAAAAAAAATCTCACTGTTTGGAGACTTGTTCGAAAGCAATCACACAGGCCCAAATGTGGACTAATCGATTAGTTAATAAAGGTGGACCCTGTACAGTGCTGCTAATATGTAATGATACACCTTGCAAAACATTTTAAAATTACTTTAATGAAATACTTGATTAAATGTAGATTTAATTAAAAACTACACATTTTTAATCAAGAAGGACCAGTAGTTAGCCTGAGGCCTCAACTGGGCGCATATTTATGATTTCCTTGAATAAGGGGCGTGTGTGGGAGTCCCAGGAGGGCTGCACTGCTGACCCGTGTTTGCACGGATAACCACATCGCCCGCACTTGGGGAGTCTCTGGGAATTCAATTCCAGGCCAATTAAGGGAATGTTTGACAGTCCCAATTAGCCTAATGATCAAGAATCTCCACACAGTATAGATCTCTCGTAAGAAATTTCTAAATTTAGGCAGCCACTCTAACCAACATCTTGAGAAGACACTCAGAATTCTGAATCAGTGAAATCAGTGGCAATATCTCCCCCTGGAAACAGGGCTGTTTTCAGTTCTGTATACAGAGAGGAGAACATAAGTTTATCTAATGAAAGTTGTACAGGACATAGGAGACTTCCGGAAAAAATGTGGACCCAAAGCCCCAGGGCTGGTTTGCAGAGGTTTGGTGCATGCACAGCCAAAATGTGGCTGCACAGAGGGCACAGCTGGTGGGGATGGCCTGTGAGGGTCCAGCAAGGCTGTCTGCAGACCCTTCCTGGCCTCTGTGCAGTGCCCCCCCCCCGGCACGGGCAGAGTTCCTCGAGAATGAGGGTCTTCCAGGGAGAAGGCAGAGAGATTTTCTAGGTTTTGTGCCTTGCTTTGAGGGAAAAGGTTGCAGTTTCCATGACCCACCCTGGGGAGGAGGAATTCTGCTTTCAGTGACTCTCACTTGCTTCTTGGGAAGAAGGAGGGGCAGACACAGGAGGGAGGGAGAGGGACAGGGGGGTGCGGCTTCCAAGTCTCACCTGCTTCAGGTCCGAGTTCTCAGCCTCCAAAGCTTCACACAGAGGGGTCTGGCGTTCCGAGCCCCAACTGCTCTGAGGGATTCGGCACATGGGTTAGGGAGTTTAATTCTTACAGATTCTGCCGAGAGTGTGACATTATTAGCCCGTACTTGACATGGAACCTGAGGATCTCACCCAGCACAAGGAACGAGTCAGGCACACACACACACACACACACACACTGCCAGAAAGGCCTGAAGCCACAGGCAGTCCCGGCACCACCTGCCCCACAGGCCCACCAGGCCGGGGCAGGGAGAAGAGACTCCTGAGGAGAGAAAGCACCACTGGAAGGAGCACGTGGGGAAATTCTGAAGGTCGGTCACTCTGGGACAAGGCCACTGACCAGGGCGAGGAGAGGGAGGGACACAACAGCCTTCCACAGCTCCCTGCAGACAGCAAAGGTCCAGGAGGGTTTGGCCAAGAGGTTCATGCTTGTCAAACCAAGTGGGCGCTTGGTGTCCTTCCTTTACAACTGACTACTACCTGACTGATGGTAAAGGAGCCCTGGACGCAGAGATTGTCCCAAAAGTAGGTTGATAGAAAGGTGGGTAGAAGCTATATCAGGGGGATGGATGAGACAAATAATAGAGAAGATGTTGATAAGAGATAGAAGGATGATAGATAAGAGATAGATAGATGATAGATGGAGCATATATAACAGACAGGTGATAAATGATTGGTAGATGGATAGATAATAGACGGGTAGATGATGGATAGATACATGGATAGATAGATAGATAGATAGATAGATAGATAGATATGATAGATCTCCTCAATCTGCAGTCACTCTGTGTGAGACTCAAAGGAGAAGATAGATACACACTTCATCCTCCAGTAACTTAGAATTTAGACAGGAATAAAACTTCTGAGAAATTATAGAGGTTGAGAGCAAGTAGAATTTCCTTATTTACATATTTTTTCATTTGACCTGTGTTTTCTACCCCCAAAATATTTTAATGTAGTTCCAAATAAGTTTAATACAATGGAATTTTTTTTGGCAATGGCGATTCAAATTCAATCATAAGTGCCGAATACGTTTGTGTCCCAATCATTAAATTGGGGTATATTAGGAGCTCTTGTATTCAAAATTACAGAAAATATTAAAATAGACTAATCTGATTAAACCAAGTAACTACATAGGAAGGCTCTCTGGACTAGGGTCAGGTCTTTGTGGGTCTGGAGGGAAGGAAGGACGTGGACGGGTCTTCACAGCTTCGTCTACACTGCTTAACTCACTTCAAGTACATCAGTCAAGAGGCACGGACTGTCAACTGCCAACTCATTCTTTCTTTTTTTTTTTTTGAGACAGAGCCTCAAGCTGTCCCCCTGGGTAGAGTGCCTTGGCATTACAGCTCACAGCAACCTCCAACTCCTGGGCTCAAGTTGAGTCTCTTGTCTCCATCTCCCAAGTAGCTGGGACCACAGGCGCCCACCACAACACCCGGATATTTTTTGGTTGCAGTCGTCATTGTTGTTTGTAGCGTCTGGGCTGGGGATTCGAACCCGCTACCTTAGGTGTACGTGGCTGGCGCCTTAGCCGGTTGAGCTATAGGCGCCGAGCCGCCAACTCATTCTTTCAAAATCCGGGACCTGCTTCTTCTCGTGGATCCTGGCCAAAAAAAAAAAAGGTAGATGATTAAATCCAGACTAACTAAAGAAACCAAAAGAAATATAATTATTTTTAAGTCATGAAGACATCTTAAGTTCTTATTTGGCATTTTGCAAACATGACCTAAGCATTTAATTGAGGTCCAGTCTACTTGGGGGACAGACTATTTTCTGTTGAACATACCACATTTGAATAGAAGCTTCTACATTTTACCAGTCTATGTCAAACCAAAATACCCCACCAGGATGCCCTCAGAGTCCCTAAGAGCGCTTTATCGGGGTGGGCCTTGACACTCACTTTGACATAAATCTACTCATGCTTAAGTTAGGCTACTGGACATATGGTTTATGGAAATATTTGATGCATTTGCATAAGACTTGTGAGTTTTGGAAGAATGACCATTTTAATCAGGCTGACTAACTCAGACGAGCAGAGGGAGGTGTGACCATCTGTTTAGCTTCATCTTGATTTTATTTAGCACCTGCAAAAAAAATTAGGTTTGAGCTACTTCTGATCCAAGGATATAGGAAGAATCTGTCTAGAAAGTCCTCCTGTGTCCTTCTTCAAGGGAAGGAAAGGTTGAGTTGAAAACAAGTCAGTCATACACACACAGAGTGCACATGTGCCCACAAAACAACGCCCAGGCGTGTCCAACCTGCCACCAGAGGGCCGGATGCTGATCTTGGAGGACTTTTTTTGCTTATCTGGGGTGTTGGATATCACAAACGTAAGCATGCACCTTTTTGTGGCTAATCAGCTGTCATTAGTGTTTGTGTGTTTACTATGTGGCCAAAGACAGCTCTCACTCTTCTTGTGTGCATGAAATCTAAGATCTGTAGTGGTGTAGTTTTAACTGATAACTCTAGGGCTTGATTTTAGCATTCTGAGACAACACTCAGTATATAAACTGATATTTGGTGACACCCTAAGAGAAGAAAGAAAACGGAGTAAGTTTACTCTGCAGGAATGCTAGAAGATCTGAACAGGGGGAGGCAGTGAGACGTATACCAGCTCCTCAGCCATTTACACAAACGGTTACATCTGGGTCCACTGTATTCCACAGTAAGTTTACAGCTCCATATAAGAACCTTAATATGACAGGAAAATAAAGTGATAAAATTCCAAACCATATTTCAGTATATAAAGAATGCGATTATAAAATACAGCCAGCACTCAATCATATCATTGGAACAAATTAAAAACATTCCTTAATAGTTTTCTACGGACTTTTAACTGACTAGCAGGTTGGATGGGGAATGTATTTTCTCCATGCCCTGACGTTATCCTGGGACTTTTGTCCTGTACTTCTTGAATGAATAATCTGATAGATTTGTTGATGTTGAAATGTTCTTGCTTTCTTTACTAAATACTCTTTCCCCTTTCCCCTTTATGACTGTAATTTGCATTCTCTCTCCATCTTCCTCTCTTTCTCTATCTCCTCCTTCACTTGCTCTGTCTTCCTCTCCCCGCCCCCCCCCTTTCTCCATAATCAGTCTTGCTGAGGTCTAATTATTATTTTGTATTTAATTGCTGCAGACCTCAGCGTGTGGATCTGTTTGTCGCTGTGGCGCCTCTGTGCTGCCACACGTCCCTCCCTCATTTTTATTTTACTCTGATAAAAGTAAAGTCCCCCCTCCTTTTTCACCATATTTTGGAGTTGAAAATTAAAAACTGGAAAATGTTCTTCTTAGCAAAGTATCACAGGAATGGAAGAAAAAGTATCCAATGTACACAGCCCTTTTATGAAACACATTTATAGCTCCCAAATGAAAGATACAACTTAATTCTAGCCCAAGAATATGGGGAGGGAAAGGGGAGGGGAGAAGGGTGGCTGGGTGGTGGGAGGGTGACCGGAATGATCACCTATATTTCTGTCTAACAAGGGTACAAGTGAACTTCTCTAGAACTAGAATATAAATGTTTTGACACAATGACTATGCAAATGACATGAAATTTATGTGAACCAGCTTGATGAAAGTATTTC
>CAUYTI010148911.1:0-47668 GCA_963575145.1 Galago senegalensis
TCACAGCTCACAGCAACCTCCAACTCTGGCACGTAAGTGATTCTCTTGCCTCAGCCTCCCAAGTAGCTAGGACTACAGGCACGCAAAGCCTGGCTATTTTTTGGTTACAGTTGCCATTGTTGTTTGGCAGTCCCAGACTGATTCAAACCTGCCAGCTCCAGGATATGTGGCTGGAACCCCAGCACCTGAGCTATAGGCACCAAGCCAGAACATGACTGTTTTAAGCATGAAAATAGTATCTATATTCTTTTATTTCCATTTTCTATCTCAATGTTTGGCCGATGGTCAAGAGTCCAGTAAGTGGTGAATGAATGAATGAATTTATAAAAATGAAAGAATGAAAAGCTCCAATTGAACAGGTTGTTTTCGTCATTATTCTAAGAGTTAATAAATAAATCCAATTCAAGAGTGTTATTCATGTTATTACTGCAGTAAGAATCAGCGTAAGGAAATTAATGTGACTTCTAATTTCCTGTCATAAATATTCAGTGACATTGGGTGAGATTGCAAATGCTTTTTCATTGCCTTCATAGTTTACACATTAAAATCAAACTTTATAATTGCAACAAAATAAATATGCAGAAAGTTGTTACTGAGGTTGGTGTGTAGTTAAAGGCAAAGAAACGCAAAATTATTTCTTATATATCTTAACTTTTTCTGTATTTTACCATAATAAATATCATTAAAATTAACCATCTAAACTCTTTTCAGTTGGTGAATAAGATGATTTATCCCATATCAGACATGAGCAGAAACAAATGCCACGTGGAGTGTACACGTATAAGGCTGTATATATAAGCTGAGGTTCATTAAAGTTAAAAAAATTAATTTAATTAGAGGTTTCAGTGAAATGTTTACTTTGGTCAGTTTCTAGAAATTTTTCTTCAAATCAAAGAGACCAATTAGCTCAGTTTGTCACTGAAATGTCTCATTTTTTTCAAAACCCAATTTGAATTAATCTCCGAGTCTCTCAAGCAGCCTTGTATTATCCCCTGTGGGGGACGTGACTTCAGAGAGAAACTGAGCCAGTTGTTCAAAGTCACTCCAATGCCAATGTTGCTTCCTTTATAAAATACAGATTCCCATGTTACACATACATAGAAGTGGTAAGCTGAGAAATTAGCAAGATACTCTGAAAATTATTAGAACCACCATCTTGCTTTTACTAAATTGATTTTAACAGCGTGTCTTACCAATTTTTCTTCCTGTGGATTATTCTTTGAAGGAAAGTTGGATTAGTCATATTGATATTGAGAAAATCAAGGGCAAGAAGGTAATATTTCCAGTGGCATCATTGCTTATATTAGCACAACCAGAACAAGCCAAACATGGTGGGGGGCGAGAAGAGACAGATAAGGGAAACAGAGAATCGTGATGCTATCAGATAACGATAGGTCATCATTTCAGATGGGCACAAACAGAAGATTTTTAGATTGGCAGAATCAAAGGGAGGTTAATGGAATAAGATAGTCGTCCCCGAGAAAAATACTGAAAAATGAAGGTGAAATAGTGGGACATAAAATATGAAACCCTGGACAGACTATGTGAAAGAGAGCTGGGGCGAACCTCTTGGAGGTCTTAAACAGGGCAGGGCTGTCCACATTTACCCTCTAAGGTAAGAAAAATTCTACCCACATGCATCTTACATCAAAGCCTTGGTAGCCAAGTCCTAAATAATAGAAAAGAAAACAGAATGAAAGTGATAAGGGATGGTACATCCTTAGGGGAGAAATAAAAAACCTGAGCTGAAGATGGTGCAGAAAGAAAATGCCGCTTTCTAAGGCTGCCGCTTCTTCTCTACTGTATTCTGAAGGGCGTGGATGAAGGGCTTTAAGATGGGTTTGACTTTTCATGTAGAGACAGTGTTCAAGGAGCACACCTACAGAGAGAGGAGAGGAAATAATCCAAGCTTTTGTAATGAGAATTTAGTTGCAGAAGATAAAGGTTTTATAGCACCTTCCCCTAGAAAATGGAACTGCCTGAGAATTTTCCGCGAGGCATGCTTGAACAAACGGTGAACGGCCCGGGAGGGAAACCAGAGCATAATGATGGTGATAGGAGACTTCAGGTATTAAGTTGCAGGTGTAGAAGAATATAAAGGTTCCCCGTGCTGGAGTCCTTTTAGAATACGACAGTGTCTGCCAGAGGATTTATTTCAGCCTCACTTTATAAATCATTTCTTTAGAGCACGTATGTTTGATGAGAAAGGCCACCTGGAACTATTTTTTAGACAAGTTATACCAAAAACTAAAAATAGTTTCTCAAACTATTTTTTGTGCTTGGAATTGTATACTGGAATTATCGATGTCTTACAGAGGCAATGGTGCCTAGAAGATGTACTAAAAACACACCACTTTTGTCTAAAAATAGAAACAAGGAGGGGATAGTTGTCTAATTTAATTTAAAAGCACTCCACCGCAGGGCTTCAGATGAGACGAAAGATGTCAAAACATAAACAGCATATTGCATTTTTTCCTTTTTTGAATAATGGTAATAGGGCCTATGTCTGGAAAAGAAATATATTAGCATAAAATCCTCATATTAACACATATGAATAATGAGGTATTTAAAAGTATAATTGTATCAGTTTGATATCTCAGGTTTCAAAGAGTTTCCTGACATGATCGACCATCTTCATCTTTCAGTGGAAAAGTTATAACTGAGAATATCCCAAATGTGACTAATTTTCAATAAAAGAAAATGAGCACTTTTGCAGCTTATGTATTTTTACATATTTATGCATTTTTCTGGCTCCTATCTCTTGTTTATAGATTTTTTTTCCTTTTTCCCTTGACCGAGATTCTCATTACGCCATCCATGATAGAGTCCAGGTCGTGTATTATGAAAATAGAAGATAAAAGCAAAATAGGAAGTTTGTTAACAATGACAGTTAATACTTATTTAATGCTTTTTATGTGCCAAGATTTTGGCTGATTTGATTCCAACGTCATTATACCCTTTTGATATTTTTCTTCCCATTTTAAAGATTACAAAACTGAGCCTTCCTCAAACTAATTCTATTAACAGTTGAGAAAATCAATTCCCCCTAGGCCGATCCAACTACAGGAGCTGAGGTTTCCACAACCGTGAAGGTGAGTGTAAGTTTCAAATAGCTTGCATTTTGAAATATAGAAGTGAGTGAAGGCTTTTCCAAATATGCCAGATATGTTTGGCCATAGGTAAAAAAAAAATTCAAATGTAGATTTTCTGCATTGCAACATATTAATTACTCTGAAGAGTATTTCTAATAGGCTAAATGAATTACTTCAAATGTTTCTCAGGGTTATATGAATTTAAATAGGCTGCTTTAGTACACAGACTGAAGTTCTGACTAATATTCAGGATAGTCCTACATTTCCACTGGCCCTTAAAAATAATGCTTAATAGAATCAGTGTCCTGCCTCCAATTCTTCAGAAATTATTGAATCTTCCTCAAAAGTCCAAAGGGTACTAATATAACCAAAACAACTGGATGATTTGAAGTATCCCAAAACATTTTGGGGGGCTTTTATTTTGATTTTTTTGGCCAAAATCTTTAAACCACATGTGCATTCTAATAACTTTGCACCTGATCCCAGAGGTAAAATCTGTGTCTCCATCTGTAGGGTTATTTGTTTGGGGTCTCATCTCTAGTTTAAGACTTTCATCTTATGGTAATCTAATTTTCGGGAACTACCTATTGTGGGAAGACTTTTTCTGTAACTTGGGCATCATACGTATAATAGGCCAGTCTATGCACTGAGTATTCCCTAAAATCACCAAAAGACAGACTAGAGATTAAGCGTAGCAGGCATCTTGCATGTGTGGACTGTGACTGCTGGGCTGGGGAGGTGGGGGAGGAATAAATATGAAAAGAGAGAGCTCACAACACACGGTTTCTACCACATTTCCCTTTGAAATGGGGGAACCTTCCCACTAGACTTTTGTCTTCATCCAATACGATGTCACACACTGGGGAATTTATAAAGAATAAAGGTTTATTCTGCTCCTGCTTCTGGAGGCTCTGAAGTCTGGGAGTACGGCACTGCACCTGGCAATGGTCATTCCTTGTGGAATGAAGAAGGTGGACGTGAACACACCAGACAAAGAAAGAAAATGGGAGGCAAAACCCTGTGATAATTCACCTACTCCTGAGATAAAGACGTTAGTCATTAATGAGGGAGGGGCCGTGATGATCCAGTCACCTCCTGAAGTCCCGCCTCATGGCATTGTCACGATGCAATGGAACTCCAACAGAGGCTCAGGCAGATCCAAGTCACAGCAACTTCCAAGAAGTCACTGAAACTGATTTCTAGGGACCCAGAAATGACTCCTAAGATATATTTGAAAGGGTTGCTATACTCTAATATCACATTTAATTAAAAAACAAAACACAGTGTAGCTAAATTGTTAATTAGTGTTTACAAAAAGACCCTGATACTTTAAATAACTTCAGTGATTCTCAGTGACATTAACCAGTGAAAAAAATGGAAGAGAAATCTACCTTAAGAAACTGTGGTAATGTCAGTGTTCCTCAGAGTTCTGCCTTGAATCTATATTTTTCCCTCATGCTGTCGCTATTGAATAAAAGCCCATGTGGCTCTAACAATCATCACTCCTCTGGAGTACCTGTGTGGATGCGGTCAGTCAACACCAATATCCTAAAACTCTGACCCAATATCATCATATCTGCTGAAAGTTTCCACTTTGATACCTGGTGATATCGCAATATCATATGCCTCCAAACTATTTATTCTTTCCTTACACTTAATTGTCTCCAAATTTTCAAATAATCAACATTAGTCTCATGCCCTAAGTCATTTCTGGACATAGATTGAGACCTACTGTACAATGTCTGTGATTACTCTGTCCTTTCCCAGCCCCCCTGAGACGTCACGACTGTTCTTTCCTCTTGATAGGCTTGCAGTGCTGCTCAGAGATCAGGTTGCTTCTGCCCACTGTGAGATTGGAAACTTGTTTGTTATGATGTTCACGATGGCGCCACCAATGTTTTTGTAAATCCTCACAGCTTGGGCAGCACCTGTGGTTCAGTGGGTAGGACACTGGCCCCATATACAGAGGGTGGTGGGTTAGAACCTGACCTTGGCCAAACTGTAACAAAAAATAGCTAGGTGTCGTGGCAGGCGCCTGTAGTCCCAGCTACTTGGGAGGCTGAGGCAAGAGAATCCAGGAGTTGGATTTTTCTGTGAGCTGTGATGTCATGGCACTCTACTGAGGGCAATAAAGTGAGACTCTCTCTCAAAAAAAAAAAAAAAAATTCTCACAGCATAAATCAGATAATGATGCATTGTGGGAAAGCTATCTTCCTTTTCAAATCCTATGCCCTGTTGGGCCACCAGGGCTACAAAATAGCCCTTCTTGTGCTCAGTCCTTTCAAGCTTCCCTGGGTTCATTGCCCACACTCTTTTTCCAGGAGGTTCAAAACCATTCCAAGTGACAGTATTCTGGACAAAAGACGTTTTATGGTCTTCTGAATTCTCATTCCTTATCACTTAGCTCTTTCATCAATAGAAGCTCCATCCAATTTTGCTGTTCACTTAATTAATATCTATGCATATGAATGGAAAATAAAGCACCCAGTGGAAGTTGTTGAGGATAAAATGAACAAATTAAAGAGGGGTTTTTATTTTAATGCCTATCACATTTCAGTCTTTATAAATATCACCATTATCCCAATTACTCAATGTAGCAGACTGTTAGTCATCATAGCTGTCTCTCTTTTCAAAACAACTTCATTTTAATTACTCATCTAATCTATTCCAGCAACCTATTAAATATTTTTCAAGTCTATCCCTCTTTTCAATTTCAATTCTTAATCTTTTACCTCGATTCCTCTCATTAACTTCTGACTATTTTCACATCTTCAGTCCTTTTGTGGCTACTTCCTGCTACATTTTGGCAGCACCATCTTTATTACACAAGTCAGGTCATGTTTTTATTCTCTAAATTTTCTTCAGTAACTTTTCATTGTCTTTAGAAACACAAAATATTTCTGTTTTAATAAGATATTGGTTAACAATTATGTAAGTCAAGGTCTGGCAAGGTGAAGTTGATAGGGTTAACAAAATTACAGGCTCCAGTGAACACTTCACAGCAATGCCCTGAAGTTTCTCAAGATGAAAGCCTTTAAAAATATAATGCATTAGGCGAGAAGCCATAGGTTTTCTTCGTGTGGGTAGCACATTCTTCTGGCTGTCACTAGAGGCCACTTGACTAATGTTCAGAAGTTCATAACTTGCAAGACACACATTATTTCTCCCACCACCCTCTAGCTTATAAAGTTTCAGCAGCTGTAGAGCGTCTAATCACTGTGATACCAAGCTGTGTACCTTTGCACCTTCACCGATACCAGAATTAACCCCAAAGACATTTCTCCTGCGTGTGGTGCAGGTTTGCTGTGTTAATTACTGAAGTTCTATCTCATCCGACTCTATAATTGGAGAATTTGTGACACTCAGGTGCATGTCTTTCATGTCAGAATCTGCCGGGTCTTCTGGGGATTCTGCTCATCAGTGAAGTGTCTATCTCTCTCCCGTGTCTTTCTTGTGGTCTGAGACAAACACAGCATCCTAATTCTTCATATAAGCTCATTATTCTTATATAGTTAACTTGAAAATTGGAATAATAACATGTCCATTTTCTATGGGAGTGATTCAACATGCGCAGTGCTGGATGGAGGGTGGCAGGTGTCAAACGCCACTGCCAGGCAGATGTGCTCCAGCGTGTAGCTGGAGACTGGGTTACCTGTGGGACCCTCAGCAGAGCTCATCCATAGGGTCTTTACTGCCAAAGTAGGCAGCAGCCCGTGAGGTCGAACCTCGCAGATAAAAGGCACTAACGAACGGAGTCCTGAAGTAAATGTCCACAGTAGACTCACAGGTGCTCCCCGCACTCTGGGAAATTATTAGATATGAGACCCTGAGTGAGGAGGGTCTGAGTGACGGCGCAGAGGAACCTCCAGAGGAGGCATCTTCTTAGCCTTTCCCAAGGAATTCTTCAGACATTTCACTGGGTCTATTTATCACAGGGAAAGGGAAATGTCACCTGGGAACTTTTATTTTATTTTTATTTTATATGAGATTAATATGAGGGTACAATTAGGTTGCAATGTTTGTTAGGTAAGGTCCTGGGAGTTGCACTGACACCCTGGAGGGGTCCCATGTGCCTGTACATCGGGGGAGCACACATATCCCCCTTTCTCCCTTCAGTTCCTCCCTCCTCCCCCTGAACCCCTGTTTGACCTGAAGATGACAAGAGAAACCAAGAACTGGAAACCCGACTCCAGGAAGCTGATCAGGTGGTAACACCACGTGCAGCTGCTCTGGAGAGCTGACCTTGACCTTAGGGGTCGTATCTGATACGTGGTTGTAGGAATGTTACCTCCATTTTTTTTTTCTGTATATTGCTTTGTGTGAGATATAAGCTGGGAGATACTTTCACTACCTTGCCTGAGAGATACGTCTGTTTTACCTGGTGCCTTAATTTAGTCTGGAGACATCTAGATGATGTCACAACAAGTCCATGGCCTCCCGGTGTTTGGACCTGATGACCACTGGTGATGACTCTTGTACTGCATTCCAAAGGGAAAAGGGGCAACGTTTTCACCAGCAAGCTTGGTCATGGGGGAAGTGGTTTTCGTTGTTTATTTTTTTCAGTAGTAGTGGTGATAAATGTAGCCTTGATGGGTTATGTGGGCGCTAAGAGGCAGAGCACAGGACTTCCCCTTGCTAGTCAGGACTGTGGCTGAAGCAGCATGCACCTAGGGTAGATATTCACAGGGCTGGCTTCCTCATTCCTGCATCATGGAAGTGATGATGTGGTCTAGACTCACAAATTGAAGCAGATTTTCCCCGAGTCTTCAACTTCCCAATTACAGCAGTAATTATAACGTGTGACTCTGTTCTGTGAGTCATTCCAGGACTCATTTCTAAAAGGCTAGCCTGGAGCCTGCCTCTCCGTGCCTTATAATTATTCTCCAAGAATCCAAGTTTTAGTCTAAAACTTTTCATATTAACTAGCAAAGTTTGTATTTGACACCTGCCACTAAACATTAGCTGTTACAAGATATAAGCATATAAACCGTGCACAATGCTAGGAGCCAGAGCAGGTGTGGAATTCTGTTCTGGTATATTTCACCCTCATTCTCCTTCCACTTTTGGTATTCCCTCCTTCACCCCAGCCTCCTTGGGTTCAATCCTGAGGGAGTTATACATGATTTGCAAGAGGTAAGTAACTTATCAAGGAGCTAAAATCTCATAAAATCAAATGCAGAACTTAGGTAAAGACTCACAGGAGCATGTATCTTAGTCAAGAGATAAGAATGTCTTTCTGCGCATCTCCAATTTAAGTATTAGAATTTTTATCATGTTTTGTATGATACATTAAAAAGCGTATCTCAAGAGATTCAAAAGGCAACTAACAGATGGGGAGAAAATATTTTCAAAAGGCATATCATGCATGGGGTACCTTTTCCAAAATACACAGAGGACTCAGAACTTGCTAGTAAGAAAAAATACAACTCAATTAAAAGATAGGCAAAAAGCATTAATAGATACATCAGCAAAGATGATACACAGAATATCAAATAGCATTTGAAGATACATTCCATGTTGAATATAACCAGGGAAATATAAGCTAGAACAACAGTAAGATCCTGCTACACACCCGTCAGAATGGCCACAATTCACAACACCAAGAACAAAAAATGCTGGTGGGAACCCACAGTCATGAGAACTCCCAGTCACTGCTGGTGGGGGTGAAAATGGGAGACAGGTTAGTGGTTTCTTACAAAACCAAATGTACCACATGGCCCCTCAATCATGCTTCTCGATATTTACCCAAAAGGGAAACTCACCTCCAAACAGAAAACCTGAACATCGATGTTTATAATAGCTTTTTTTTTTTTTTTTGGTAACTTCCCAAATTTGGATGCAACCAAGATGTCCAGTAGGTGAACCGATAGTGGCACATCCAGACAATGGAAGACGATTCAGGGCTAAAGAGAAGTGAGATACAGGCCACAAAAAGTGGTGGGAGAAAGGCAAGTGTATCCTGCAAAGCAGAAGCAGCGGGTTTGAAAAACTCACAGAGTGTTTGATTTCAACCACATGAGTGTCTGAAACAGGCAAAATTATGGGGGAAGTAAAAAGAACAGTGGTTGCCAAGGTGAGGGAGGGGGTTATGTAGCCCACAGAGAGATTTTTAGGGCAGTGAAATCACTTTGTATGATACTTAATGGTGAACACATCCCCTTAGATAAAATCTGATAAAGCCCAAGAACGAACAATGTCAAGAGTGAACCCTGATGTGAATTAAGGACTTTGTGACATTTTGATGGGAAAGTTGACAATGGAGAGGCCAGGTATGTACGGCAGCAGGGGACAGATGAAGTCTCTGTGATTTCAATTTTGCTGAGAATCTAACATTGCTTTTAAAAATTCTTAAAAAAGAGAAATGAGCAAGGCAGCACCTGTGGCTCAAGGAGTAGGGCGCCGGCCCCATATGTCGAGGTTGGTGGGTTCAAGCCCAGCCCAGGCCAAAAACTACAACAAAAAGAAAAAAAGAGAGAGAAATGAACAGAACATTCTCTGAAGAAGACAGAGGAATGGCCAACAAACATGAAAAAATGCTCATCATCCCTAATCATCAGAAAAACGCAAATCAGAATCACCCTGAGATATCACCTAACCCCAGTGAGAATGGCCCACTTGTGTAAGAAATTCAAGTTGCACACCTTACCCCTCAGGAGCACAAACTGAAACCATGGGCCTCACCAATCATCAGGCAAATAAAAATAAATACATCCCAAGAGGCCGATTCTGAATGCATGGAATATTTGTTTCTTTTCTTTTTCTTTATTAAATCATAATTGTGTACATTAATACTATCATGGGGCACAGTGTGCTGTTTCTATAGACAATTTGAAATACTTTCATCCAACTGGTTAACATAGCCTTCATGTCTTTTTCTTAGTTATTGTGTTAAGACATTTATATTCTATGTTTAGAGAGATTCACATGTACCCTTATGGGATGAACCATAGGTGTGATCCCACCAATCACCCTCCCTCCACTCACCTATCCGCCTCCCCTCCCTCTCCCCTCTCCCCATATTCCTGGGCTAAAATTGGTTTATAGCTTTCCTATGAAAGATATAAATTAGTTGCATAGTAGGGCGGAGTACATTGGATACTTTTTCTTCCATTCTTATGATACTTTGCTAAGAAGAGTATTTTCCATCTCCATCCATGTAAACATGAAGGAGGTAAAATCTCCATCTTTCTTAATCACTGCACAGTATTCCATGGTGTACATATACCACAATTTATTGATCAATTTGTAAATTGATGGGCTCTTGTTTCTTAAGAAGAGTTGGTGAACCCAGATGTAGTAGCTCATGCCTGTGATCCTAGCACTCTGGGAGACCCAGCCAGGAAGTTCCCTTGAACTCAGGAGTTGGAGACCAGCCTGAGCAAGAGTGAGAAAAATTAGCTGGGTGTTGTGGTGGGTGCCTATAGTCCCCACTACTCAGAAGGCCGAGGCTAGAGGATCACTTGAGAGCAAGAGTTTGAAGTTACTATGAGCTATGATGCCACAGTACTCTGGCCTGGGGCAATGAAGTGAGACTCTGCCTCAAAAAATAAAAAAGAAAGCCAGGTGTTGTGGCAGGTGCCTGAGCCCAAGAGTGGGAAGTTGTTATGAGCTGTGATGCCACAGCACTCTACCTAGGGTTAATAAGTGAGACTCTGTCTCAAAAAAAAAAATCAAAAAAGAAAAATAAATATATAGGCATGAACATAGGTAAATGTTCAAAGAACCAGGGCTTTGATGCTGGCTGGTAAACTGGAGAGAAGTCAAAGGTTTTATTGTCTTTCCTTCACATTTCCTTTTTTATCTGAACGACATTCTAACAATTGCGTAAAGAGCGTGGTTTATTTTTATACGGGTAAAATAAATAAAACCTCCCTTTACTTTGTCTGGGATACACTTACGTCATTTCCCTGAAGAATGAGCCAAATAGTGTGAGTTCACTTTTATAGTTCTGTTTAAAAATATCACACCTCCAGATTCAGTGCATATAAAGATCTGATGACGTGAATGAGAGTTTCGATCTTACACTTCACAGTAAAAACGCCTTAGCGATGGACGTTCATATTCATAAGTGCAAAGTAGTCTAATTATCTCTAGACAGAGAAAGCACAGGGGAGAGACAAAAAGACGAGACAGAAACCGGATTTTGCTGCCTAAAATAAATCTAATAATCTATCCTGTGACATGTATGAGTTTTGAAATCTTTCAAAAAAAAAATCACATGTCACAGCTGGGAAGTGTTATTGTTCTCGGTTTTAAATATACATAAGTGTCCAGATTCTCCAGGAAAAGTTAAATAGGAAATGTCCTTCTGAGTGAGTCTCATGTGTGCACTAAGTTCCTCCTTGACAAGCAGGTGGGGGGTAATTTGTGGTGTGTGTCAACCCAGCTCAGCGGTGGCAGCCCTGTTCCAGCAGTGGCAGTCGGGTGAGCAGAGCCACTTAGATGCACACTGATTCTGGCTCCTGTTTGCATCCACACTCTGCTTTTCCTTCAGATGGACCATCTCCATGTGCACAGAGGTCTGCCTCTTAATTCAGCTACTGAAATTAGGGACAGCGTTTGCAAAAGCACTTGGGTGGTGAGAGAGCCCGCAGGGTCAGTGAACCCTGTTCTCTCCCTCAGTGGCTTCCTGGTGCCTGGAAACTTCGCAAAGAACCTGCCTGATTTTGCAACTGAGTCCTGACAACTGCAGCTTCAGAATAAATTATGTCTGCACGTGGCTGTTGTATCAGCACCGATCTGGGTTGCTAAGAGTTCCTGGTGAGCCCCTGAGCAAGGGAAGGAATTGTTGGGAAGCGTCAATCAACGGAGTTTCCTGAGGTTTACTGCTTCAGTTCATTAAAGTTAATGTCTTCATTTTAGGTGTCTTGAAATGTAGTTCTCAGAAAGAAAATGAAAGTATTCCTGGATGTGGCTGCCGGACTGCGCCTTCAGCATCTCGAGCCCTGAAAGAAATCTGGAGAACTCGGCCACCTTCAGCCTGGTATTCATAAGTCTAGGATAAACACCTGGTGAGGAGAACAGAACTATAAGACAATCCGTGGTTAGTTAATAAGTGATCGCTGCAGAAACTGCTCCTGAGTTTGGAGATAGGAGAGATTACCCTGGATTGGGGTCTATGGGTGGCAGAATGACTGTGGCCTCAAAATGTCCAATTCTTAATCTTGGTGACCTGTGAATGTGTTACCTGGCAAAGGAGAATTAAGCTTGTTAAGCAGATAATCTTAGCAGACGCAATGTAATCACCCATGTCATGTAACTGGAATTGAGAGAGAGGTTTGAGCACATTGCAGGGCTGGGCTGGCAGGTGAAGCAGCACCAGTGGCAGGAAGCAAACTCCGCATTTATCAGGAGCCCAAAAGCCGGACAAGGGCCCTTCCCCAGCTGTGGGAAGAAGCACAGTCTTGCAGACACCTTGATTTTAGCCCAGTAAGTCCCACTTTAGATTTCTGACATTCAAACCTGTGAGGAAAAAAATAGAGTAGCGTAAGCCACTGAATTTCTGGTATCTGGTACAGCAGCAGCAGGAAGCCAGCGTGGGGCTGTGGCATAAGCAGAGAGTAAAGCGGGTAAATGTCCAGGGAATATTCAGTTACAATGAGAACTTTCGCTGATCATCAGAGTCGTGTAGGGACGGCCTGAGAAATAAGGTACTAAAGTATAAATTGGATCACTTGGAATTGTAGGTCTGTGGACACCTCTGACATGCAGACAAGAAGCTATCACATTTTCTGTACTGTCCTCCATGAATTTTGTTTGTTTGTTTCTTTGTTTTGAGACACGGTTTATTGCTGGGATGCCCAGGCTGGAGTGCGGTGGTGCCATCACAGATCACGGTAGCCTTGAACTTCAGCTCTGGGGCTCCCGGGGTCCTTGCCCTGGCCTCCCACAGTGCTGGGATTTCAGGCATGAACCACTGTACCTGACCCCAAGACTGTTGTGTCATATGTTTTTGTTTTTGTAATGTAATCCATATATATCTCACCCAGCATCCATGTAAATAATATTTTAATTTCTGTTCTTGATCCTCCATGGAAGTGATTTCATTTCCCCCGTGTAGTGGACAGGGGGAGAGAAGTAGGTCTTTAAAAACAAACTCTACCTGCACTCACAACTACCATGTGTATGTGAGCATGATTATTGGGGCATAGTTCTCAGAGAGGAACATTCTTTATTGATAATAGTTTTATTAGGATATTCTGCAGCAAAGATGTTAATACCTACATGCTGCATGTTAGACTCGCATAGAAAACAGATAAAATGTTTGCCTGGAATTAGACTCTGTGAGAATAGCCACCTTATCGTTCTTTTAAAATTATTTTTAGGGTGGCACCTGTGGCTCAAGGAGTAGGGCACCAGCCCATATATCGGAGGTGGCAGGTTCAAACCCAGCCCCGGCCAAAAAATAAACTGCAACAACAACAAAAAATAAATAAATAGAACAAAATTATTTTTAATAATTGTACTCTTTTTGTATAAAACAATGTTGGGTCTGTATTAGTTGTTCAGTAACAAAGTTTTAAATGAATCATTGAAGAACAGAAGGTCTCCCTATTATCTCATGATTTTACAAACTATGTCTACCATTCAGTAATTTGGAAGTCAGAGAATAGTTTTAGTTGAAATAACTTTGAGCCTAACTATCCCTCTATGACCATAGAGGGAGATAAACTTTTTCTTGAGAAGTTAAATTCATTTTAAAGTATTTAAAATAATGAGCTCATCTTCCAATTGATTTGTTTTCTTTCCCCACAGGGGGTTGAGGGATCAGTCACTATGGTGTCCGTGTTTGGGGCTGAGAGAATAATTTTTTAATTCTATCAATCTGTAAGAAAAAATTATGCTCATAAGCTATTTTCTGTAATCATTCTGCATGTTCCTTTCAGATAGTTAGAGATATTATTGATCACAAATGTACTTAGAAGTAGTATTTCCCTTGGTTGTGAGTGTTCCTAAGACTACTTTACAGGTAATTTAGATAGCGGGATATTGACCTTGTAAAAAAAAAGTTTTTTTAAAAGCAGAGAAGAAGGAAACAAGGAAGGAAAGAAGAATTTGGCTCTATCATAGAATGAGGACAATATTCCAAGTAATTTAATTACTTTATTATGAAATCACTTGTTGATTCAGTATTTTCTAAGCCCTCAATGAAAAGTTTGTAAAACTCTTTCCTCCAACAATATCCCTAACGTGTTTTAAGCCTTAAAATGTTGCAACTTACACTTAACCATTTCTTGATTTATGTATTTAATATAGTTACACTTTAGCATGCAGGGATATGATGAGTGAACCTAACTGGGGGAGATAGATGAGAAAACTTTCTATTCTGTTTCAAGTACCAAAGACTAATTTTATGGAGTAGGAGGCATAGAGGAATTTAAATAATCATGACTTGGAAATAAAGGTACAAGAAAAATCATATTATCAATGTATAAATAATGTACATGTACAAAAAGCTAAAATTACATTCTGCTGCAGGAGGAAAATTTGAATAGTGTGCAACACTAAAATAATGGAATTCTTATTTCTTAGAATAATAACCATTATGATTCAAATGCTACTGGAAAAGTAATAGGTGATTATAGTTTATTCTTTTGATCCAATTAGTCTTTTTATTTTTCTATTTTTTTTTTCATTTTACCATTTAAATTGTATTTTGGAAACTTGGATTATACACTTCTGACTAGTTTGGGGAGTGAGGTAGGCTATACATCACTGCTATGCAAAACAGTTTTTCTTAATTTAATTTCCTTCTTCTTAGAATCCATTCAGTAATTAGATTAGCCACCTCTTGTGCCCTGGAATAAGCGTATGACTATAAGGCTTAGCCTAAATTGTCTTGATAACAAATTTGCGGAACTAGGACACAGTTCAATTGTTTTGTTTTGTTTTTTTCCTCCAAATACCAGATGCTTGAGTCTTGGAATATCAACTACCTCCCAGGCACTTCCAAAGTCATTTGAGCGTGATCACAAAATATTTATCATCATTTTGTCAATAAGAGGCCGCTTGAGCCTTTCAGCCAAGCTGGTCTCTGCGACAGGGATGCTCTCTCCTGGTCATTCCAAGTAACAACTCTCAGGACCTGCAGTGAGATGTTTAGTCGTCAAAATCGCTGTGGTCATTGCACTCTGTGGCTCTCTCTGAAATCACAAGGCTGAAATGAAGTTCCATGTCTCTGTAAATTGATGAAATTGCTATTGAAAGACACGCCCACCGATGGCTCACTGTGAGCGCCTGGGCTCCACCATGCATGATTTTGGCAGGTGTGTGCCCATTAAAACACTGAGCTCTTTAATGAATAGTTTTTAAGAGGTCATATAAAGGAAATTCACATAGATGTACTCTTGAATATATGAATATGTCAATTTTCTAATGCACAGCAGGTGAAGAATTTTAAAAATCTGTTATTATTAGGCTTTTTCTTTTAGATTCTCTGATATAGCACTAGAATAAATATTGTTAGTATTAATTTCAATATTTTCTCATCTATGACAATGTAATCATGTAGTAATCTTGTATTAAACTTTGCACCATAACTAGAGTAAGATCTTAAAAGCTCTGACACTTAACAAACTCATATGAAAAATTGACAAAGAAAATATTTAACCTCAAATAAAGATCTAAAATCAAGCTCTTGACAATCATCCCTTTCCTAGTTTATCTCAATCATTATGTGTTGCACAGTAACCATCCATTATATCTATCCTTTTTTTTTTTTTTTTTTGGCCAGGACTGGGTTTGAACCTGCCACCTCCAGCATATGGGGCTGGTGCCCTGCTCCTTTGAGACACAAGTGCCTCCCTATATCTATCCTTTTAAATGAAACAAATCTCATGGACTCCTAATGAAAGCATTTTATTGTTACTTAAGTCATTTAAAATAAACTATTATTTTAGAGCAATTTCACAGGTAAAGCTGGCTATGTCCTGAGAGTTTCATTTCATAAAGTTTATTTTGATTAGCAGTAAACTAAAACGATCCTTCAGTAAAGTATTTATAAAATGTAGTATCACATTGACATTACTATGTTTATTGGATCTACTAAAATTAGATACATTTTTAATGTCTGAATAGAAGATCTAACTAAGTGTAGCTTTACAATGACGTAATTGGTTGATAAAAATATAGTTTAGAGAAAGAACCCACTACTCACCTTTTCCTAGGTAATGATTCCATTTAATTTACAATGTGTCATATCATGCTTTCCATGTATATATTAGAAAACCAAATTAAGAAGCATATATTTGTAATTCTTATATGCTTATGTGACCCCCATGGTATTTAAAGGGGATATTACATAAATTCGTAACTGGAAGTCTTTAGAGAAAGGCCCAGTTTAACTTGTCCTCTGTCTTCTCATTGACACTGGCAGATTATGACCTTAAAAAAATAAAACAAGACAAACATTCGCATTTGTTTTGTTTTTAACTTTTTCAGATCAAATATTAACAAAGTCTGTGCTATGGAATCAGGAAAATTTATTATCATTCACACACTAATTAAAGAGGATGTAAAGAATGGGAAACATCATGTTAATGGTCTGAATCAAAAGTGAAAAAGTCATCCTAATACAGAATTGAGATTTTCTGAATAATCATAATTAGAATTCATTAGGTAGGACATAGATCCGTCAGAAATCAACCAGGTTTTCTAAGTGACTAAATTTGTTTAATGAAAATACGAAGAATAAATTGGGGGGAAAAGTTCAGTATTTGTCTTACTTCATTATAATTGCCCATCAATACTAAAAATATTTATCTTTCCCACAGGTGAGAAATCTAATCTACCCTAGTTTGATGGAATTTTTATCTCACAACTTTTTATTAATTGGCAGTGAGCGCTGATGGTGCAGAGCTCAACAGCCCTTTGAAAAAGTTTTTGTCTTTTTCCTCTGACATTTTTCTGATTTCCATTCAAAAATCAATAACTCCAGCATAGACATTGATTTTTCTTTGTTTGTTTCTTATCAACTTTCTAAGTCAAAACATACACATGCCCTTCATTGCTCTCCATTCTTGGAAGTTTTCATTTAACTGCTTTTCCAACTTCTTTAATACAACTTGCTTTAGACTCACTTTACACAGGGTCATCAGAAGTTTGAAAATAAGGGACGTCGTGTTGTTTCCTTGTTCCATCAAAATTGGTGTTATTTTCTTTTTATTTTTTGATATTTTAATTTATTTTATTTTTATTTATTTTTTATTAAATCATAGCTGTGTACATTAATACTATCATGGGGTACAGTGTACTGTTCCTATACACAAGTTGAAGTACTTTCATCCAACTGGTTAACATAGCCATCATGTCTTTTTCTTATTGTGTTAAGACATTTATATTCTACATTTAGAGAGATTCACATGTACCCTTATAAGATGAACCATAGGCGTGATCCCACCAATGCCTCTCTCCATCCACCCTCTCCCTTCCCTCCCTCTCCCCTCTCCCCATATTCCTAGATTAAAATTGGGTTATAGCTTTCCTATGAAAGCTATAAATTAGTTTCATAGTAGGGCTGAGTACATTGGATACTTTTTCTTCCATTCTTGGGATACTTTGCTAAGAAGAATATTTTCCAGCTCCATCCGTGTAAACATGAAGGAGATAAAGTCTCCATCTTTCTTAATGGCTCCATAGTATTCCATGGTGTACATATACCACAATTTATTGATCCATTCGTGGATCGATGGACTCTTGGGCTTCTTCCATGACCTAGCAATTATGAATTGGGCTGCAATGAACAGTTGGATACAGATATCTTTATTGTACTGTGGTTTTTGGTCTTCTGGATTGTCACTTAATTCCTATAAGCCAACTTATCTGGAAGGCTGAGAAATAAGTTAAGTCACTCTTGAATTTCCAGTCAAATATACCTGAAGTATCTTGGGCTTGGAGTCAGAAGATCTGAGTTTTAGCTAAAGCTGTCGTTTATCAGCTGTTCAACATTGAATAAATTATTTAATCATAGTTCTTGCAGATTGTTCATCAGTGATGTATAGGTTGTGAGTACAAATACATTGGGCAATAGAAAACAATTTTTCTGTGGTTTCAAACATGAGGGAGTAAGGAAAAATATCTGTGCCTATTGGAGGCATTGGGTAGGGAGAGGGATTCTAGAAAATATCAGCCTTGCTTTCTTCTGAAGGCAGTTAAATTTATTCCCCTTCCACTCTCCATATAGCCAGCTAGCAATGAAGATTTGGAGTATTTAGAAAAATGTGTAATAGTGTAGACTTGATACACCATTAAGTTTACATAATTTAACACAAATAAAACTGCTTTTCATATAATTGGGTTGTTGGATTATTTTACTTGTATCATGCCATTAAATTTATTTTAATGTCCTGTCCGGTCAAGTAGCTTACAAATTACTTGAGGATTCAGAATGCATATTTTTATATTGTGTGTTATACTTTATATTCCTCACAACCTATAATGGTATATATATATATAAAATAAATCTTGAAAAATTAAATTCCATGAACTCATTTTCACTTTTTTAAAAAAAGTAGATTACTAATAGAAAATCTTTATCTGAAATGATAGTCCTTTCACCACCATTTAATTCCTTTTCAAATAACATTAAATTCCTTTTTTTTAATGGGATCATTTGGATGAATTGCTAGTGGCACTTCTCAACTGATTCTTTATTTTATTTCCAATCTTTTCATTCTCACCATGGCATTTAATGCTATGCAAAAATGAAAATGCTCTTAGTCTTTAAGCATTGTTATGAAAAGTCTGAGATTTAGAGTCATGTTATCCATGCCTTATCTCTTACTAACTTTGAGGTCATGGGCAAATTAATTTTTTTGACATTAAATGTTCCCAAATCAGGATTATAGTACCCCAGTTTTTAAAAAATAGCTTTTTATGAGGCTTAAATAATGAAATATCTGAAAAGAATTTGGTCAGGTGTTCAGCATATGGCAAGCCTATGTGTTTTTACTACTAAGAAAAATCTTTTAACTTTTAAAAATCATTTCCTAAAAATAATTTTGAATTGTCATTTTATCTTTGGTGTCACTTATTCTACTGCAAATCCTGCCATTATAAGGGTGACTCCAATAGCCCCCTAAAAGATCTTTTAATGCATCAGTCTTATAAATGCTAAACTTTTTCTTGTTCATTCAGTTTTATTTGGTACCCCAATCCCACAATAATGTTGCAGTATTTTAATTTTTTGCATGCTCAGAGAAAAGTGAGTGCTTGAGTTAAATCTTTACTTTGGTATCAAAGTACTCTCTGTACCTATTTATATATTTCTTTCTGCTATTCTTTTTCTGTAGGTATGCAGAATGTGTGGTTTCATTAGTTAATAATGCAGTAAGTAGTTGGGGCCTCTCTGTCAGCCTTATATTTTAGGTTCTTTTGGTTGCAAGTTACAGAAATCCATCTCAAACCAACAAGTCAAAATTCATCTCAAAGTAGTTTAGTTTTAGCTAAGAGATGGAAAGTTATTGCCTATTGTAGCAGAGAAGCCCATGTGCCAGTCCTGGATGTGGCATGAATGTGAGTGGTTCAGGAAAAGTTAATTTTCTTTGCCTCTCTTCACTTCTTTGCGTCTCTCTTTGTCTGCCTGTCTCTCTTTTCCTATCTAACTACCTTATTCTTCTGGATCTTTGCCTCTGTTAGACTTTATTTTTAGACATGTGTTAAAAGGCAGGATTTGGCATTGTAGCCCTACATTAATGAGTAATAGAAACAGTGAAAACATATTTTCTACTATCTCTGCCAAATATTTTAGTGAAAACTTTGATTGGCTCTGCTTCACTCACATGCCTATCTTTAAATAGTCAACAAAGGCCAGGTGTAGGGAGTATTCTGATGGGCCATGTGTGGTTCATGTGTCCAAAGCCTGAAGATGTGAGCTTTATTTTAACCTGTGGATGGAAAACTAGGGCCTATGAGCTACATTTGGCCCACTGCTTATTTTTGTATCCAAGTTTTACTGGAATATAGATGTACCTATTCACTTATGTACTTTCTATGGCTACTTTCATGCTAAAATAGCTAAGTGAAGTAATTATAATAGAGATTGTGTGGCCCATAAAGCCTGAAGTATTTGTTGTCTGGTCCTTTATATAAATTATTAGCTAACTGTTCTGGGTAGAATTCAAATATGACCCCAGGTGACTCATAGCCTTGTATAGTCCACTCCCTATGATTGTGAGGAAGACTTCTAAATATGGTGAGATGTCACTCCTGTATATGATATATTTCTGTATATGATGTAAGAATTTTTACAGATGTAATTTATATCCTTATCCAACTGAGTTAATCGAAAGAGGCTATCCTGCATAGGCCTGACCTAACCAGATACATTTTTAAACTAGAGTCCAGAAATTTGAGATGAAGAAGGTCAGAGAGATTGTCTCCTGATGGCCTGGAAGAAAGCAAACATTTATGTTGTTAACTTTTTATAGATCCCATATGACTCTGGACTGTGGGTATCCATAAGGAGCTGAGAATCTTCCTTGCTCACTGCTAGCAAGGAAGTGGAGACCTTAGTCATGACATCTAAAAGAAGATTAACTTAGCCAGTGATCTTGGAAGGAGAATCAAAGTCTCTGATGAAAATTGCAATCTGGTCAGCACCTTGATTTCAACCTTGGGAGACAATGAGTAGAGGGCCCAGTTGACTCTGGTAACTGTCAGATGATAAATTTGTGTTATTTTAAGCCAGTAATTTTGTGGTAATTTGTGACTCAGCAACATAAAACTAATATAGACTTTTAAATCTGTAATTGGAGTGCTCTGTGACAAATACCTAAAAAAGAGAGTGGTGTTGGAGCCAGGCAGTGCATGGAGGCTTTGGAATTTTAAGAAGTATGAGAAAGAATATCTAAATTGCCTTAAGCAGACTGTTAGTAGAAATAAGTATGTTGAGGATAGTGATACGGATGGTAAGAACTCAAAAAGAAGCAAGGGAATTACTGAAACCAAAGGAGTATATTTGTTGTGTAGTGATAGAAAGCTTATGGAATGATGTCCTGTAGTTTATGTGGATAGCAGAACTTTAAGTCATGAACTTGAATGAAAGGAAATTTCCAAGCAAAGTGTTAAAGGTGTGATCTGGTTGCTGCTTCTAGTAAAAATGGAAATGGAGAAAGATAATTGAGGGAAGAACTATTAAAAAAGAATGAAGGTTAGATAAGGTTGAAAAATTCTGAGCCCCTCCAGGTATCAAAAGTTGCTAATTTAGACATTGCTTCCAAAAATAGGACATAAGATAAAGAGAGGATAAAAATCTATTAGAATTAATAAATGAGTTTAGCAAAGTTGCTGGACACTAGGTAAATAAATAAAAAGCCAATTATACTCTTACATGGATATGTGTCATAGTAAATAGAGAAAATGAAAGAAAAATTGAGTCAATTTACAATTTTAAAAATGTTTAATAAGAAATATAAAATACTTCTTCAGAAAAGTCTACAAATATATATTGAGGGGACATATACTTTTCTTAATAAATGGTGAAATTACACAATAATCAGGGAAACCTGGGATCCAGGGAAACCTGGATACTACTTAGATTTCATTTTTCCCAGATTAATCTCTTTTATATATTTAATCTGAACTGAAATTCCAGCAGGTTTCTTTGTTCTTGGCAAGCTTACCCTGCAATTTAATGCAAAGGGCCATGAATAAGGTCAACTCAAAGAGGCACAAGTTGGCAAGCATTTCTCTACTGAGTATTATTTATTATTTTTTCTCTTCAGTAATTTAGACAGCAGGAATACAGAAAAAAAGACAATGTTACATACACTTTATTCATGACAAGGGTGGTACTCCAGAGTAGTGATAAAATAGCAGTACTTTTAAAAATTATTTCAGGCCAAATATATAATTGTATATTAATGTGGGGAAAAAAGAAACTTTCCTCCTACTTTATACCACAGATGGACAATAATTTCAGGTTTATTGCATACCTAAACATTAAAGGTAAATGAATATAGGTTTGAATAGGCTAATATTTCCTAAGCAGATTTTGAAGGGCATTAATGGTGGCACAAGGATTGATGAATTGAATTCCATTGTCATTAAGAATTTTGTTCCATCAAATGACAAAACTGAGAGAATGAAAAGGCAAGCCACGGCAGGGGAGAAGAGATTTGGAACTGATGAGTGACTGAAAGTGGATTTTTATCCAGAATGTGATGTGTGTGTGTATTAAATGAGTATAATTAAGAAAATGCAATTCAGTAGAAGTTTCAAGATATTCACAAAGGCAAATTTCCAAGTGGTTAATAAATAAATTACAAGATTTTTTTTACATAATTATTCATCATGGAAATAAATAAATGAAGCTCACGTACATATTTCTCATATCTACCAGAATAAATAATATTAGAGACTGACAATACCAAGTGCCAGTGAGAATTGGGAGCAAGGAGAGCTTTCTTATATTACTAATGGATGAGTAAATTGGAGTAGGTTACTTTGGGAAACTTGTACTATATACTAAATTTGAAAATCAGTATATTGAAGACATACCTGATCTCACATGTTTATTGCAGAACTATTCCCAATAGCCAAGATATCTACTCAACTTAATGCCTATAAACAGATGAATGGATAAATAGAATGTGGTATATATCACATATATATGATGCAATATTATTATTCCACCATAAAAAGAATGAAATCCTGTCATTTGGAGCAACATGGATGGAACTGGAAGACATTGTGTTGAGTGAAATAATGTAGGCACAGAAGGACAAATATCTCATGTTCTTCCTTATATATGGGAGCAAAAAATATGAACTCATGGAGGTAGAATGTAGAATCCTAGTAAGGTCTGGAGGGTAAACAGAGTTGGTAAATGAGTAGAAAAGTACAACTAGGGAGGGTGCATAAGATCTTGTGTTCAATAACACAATATGGTAATTATGGTTAATAATAGCTCATTATATATTTCAAATTTACTAAAGGAGTGAATTTGTAATGTTCCTAACATGAAGAAATGATAAATTCTTGAGGTGATGGATATCCCAGTTACCTGATTTGATCACTACATATTGTATGCTTGTATCAAAATATCAAACATACTCCATCAGTATGAACAATTATTATGTATCTCTAAGAGTTAATGATTAAATATTTAAAAAAGAAAACAAGCAACCCGATTAAAAAATGGGCCAAAGACCTTAGAATACATCTAGCCACAAAAGATATGCTAGTAGCAAACGAGCATATAAAAAGATGTTACACATCTAATGTTATCAGGGAAATGGAGCTAAAACAATGAGATTCACACCTGTTAGAATTGCAAAAATGCAGGATATGAGAACCATCAAATGCTGGTGAGGACATAGAGCAACAGGAACGATCCTTCATTGCTGGTGGGAATAGAAAACGGTATAGCCAGTTGGGAAGACAGTTTTGTGGCTTCTTATAAAACTGAACATACATGCCTGCAATTGTGCTACTTGACCTTAAAATCAAAGGATTTTAAAATTTCTATTAAAAAATCTGCAGATGAATATTTATAGCAACTTTATTCATAATTACCAACTATTGGAAGCAACCAACCAAGCTACCCTTTAGTAGATAAATGCATAAATAAACTGTGTACACCCAGGCAATGGAATATTATTTAGTACTAAAAAGAAATGAGCTATCAACCCTATCAACTAGGAAAAGACTTAATATAGATCCATCAATCTACCCTATGATTAGGGATGTTGATAATAGGGAAGAGGATATTCCTGTTAGAAACAGGTGTCTGGTGGGAAATTTCTGTATCTTCTGCTCAACTTTACTGTGGACCTAAATTTTTTCTAAAAAATACAGTGTACTTAAAAAGTAAAGGTAAAAGCACTATGGCTAGACAAAGAAAACAAACGAAAACAAGACAGAATAAAGCTCTGCCTGTTAGTATTAAGTTTCAGTAAATATCCTCATAAAACCTGAGAAGAGATTTGCTATGTTGGATAAGGTAGGAGTCTTTCTCATTCCTTTTAAAGAGTAACTTTTACCATGCAATTTGATTATTCTGTGTACAGATTAGAAAATTAGCAATGCTCAATATGAAACTTGAGATGTTTTTTTTTTCATAATAACTTTGAAAGTAGTTAATGGCGTTGAGAAGTGGTTATGGATACTTTTCTATCTTCATTTAGTAATGATTTCAGAGAGACTTCTATCTAAAATGGAGAGTACTGGCTGGGTGTGGTGGCTCACACCTCTAACCCTAGCACTCTGGGAGGCCCAGGCGGGTGGATTGCTTGAGCTCACAAGTTCACTACCAGCCTGAGCAAAAAGCATCTCTACTAAAAATAAGAAAACGGAGGCAAGAGGATTGTTTGAGCCCAAGAGTTGTAGGTTGCTGTGAGCTATGACACCACAGCACTCTACCCAGGGTGACTGCTTGAGACTTGGCCTCAAAAAAAGGGAAAAATAAAAAAATATATATATAAAATGGTGAGTATTGAGTTTCCAGACTCTATAGTATCTCTATTAAGTGTTTGGGGTGTGTGTGTGTGTGTGAATGTGAATGTACCTCTGTATGCATTTGCATGTATAGTTAATTTGACATGGCCTTAATTCATTTACCCTCTAATTGCTTTAATTCATTTAATAAAAAATTACTAAAATAATTTTCTGAAAGCATTTTCTAGGTTTTACTGCTTGAGAACTCATGTATCTACCTTTCTCCATGATATTAAATCTAACTTCTTCACTTGGAATTTAAAACCTTTCTCTTCCACTTCCTTTCTCCCCATTTTCACTGTTTTTATTATTTTTAAAATAGATTTTCTGCCTCATTCAATCCAAAATGCTGACTGTGTCCTAAGTTAGAACTCAACGTCATCTATTTTAATTTTTTTCTCTTTCAATTTTTTTTCTCCATGGGCTATATTTGTATCACCATCTCAGTTGTGTAGTGAGATGCAAGTCTGTCTTACAACTATTTAAATATTTCTCAGAATTTACCTCTAGGTTCCTTTTACTAGTTATTTGCCCTGTACGCTGTATTCTTTCAGAGTACTCATTTGTTTTTGTGTATATATTATGCATTCTATAACCAAAGTTCACATGGACATATTTTTTTTTCAAACAATTTGATTGATCCTTAGGGGGGATTTGTGTCTCATTTTTCTAACTGCCTATAACATCAAGTAGTTTCCATCTCATCATAAAAAAGATACTATAAATACTCACTGAAGGTCTACTTGTTTCTGGACTGAAGTTCTGAGAGAAAACTAGTATCAGAATTAAAAGTATTACATAAGAACATGAATTCTGGTTTGATTTTAATTCTTGACATTCTGTCAATATTGTCAACACTAAGCAAAAATTTAGTTGTATTTTTGGAATATGATGGCATTGACTAATCATGACCTAATACTAAAAAGTATTTTTGCCTATCTTGCGTATAAATATCTATGAATATATTCAAATATAAACATGATACTACTACACAGAATTTTATTTAATTAAAACCCTAAAGCCACTGAAATATGTTAATATATTTGATTTCTAATACAATGCTAGTGTCTTTTAGTTATTAGGTGACAGAATTTAGAGCTGGGAAAAAAGTCATGTCATTTTATTTAAACACAACCTTCCCCAGGTGGGAAAACTTAGATCCTGAGAGTGACAATGATTTTATACTTATCATACAATTAAATGGTAGTTGAAGAAGCAGCAGAAGTCAGCTCCTCAAGATTTAGGAAAAAGAACGAACTCCTACTGGACCCTGAAGTGAAAAAAGCTGTGTTTGATAGGGAAGGAAATAATTCCATTTGTCAAAAATGTTTGTTAATTGTCCCTTGATATATTATAGATTCTCAATGTTCTCTTATTTTTCTCTATTTCTACTTCCTATTCTTATTGAATAGGTTTTCTTATATACCATGCATTTCAAATTTGAATTCGATTTTTATTTTTACCAAAATCTGTGTGTGTAGTTTCTAGATGTACTATTTTATAATGAACATGTACACATGATTCTTTTTACTTTTATCTTTTCATCAATACATATTTCTTAATATATTCTCTTTTCTAGGCCTCTCCACACTTAGTTTTTTTGTGATTAAAGGAAACTTTCTATTAACGTTCATTTTTTCTATTCAATACTAGTTCTTCAGTATTTAAGTTTTATTATATTTTCACTTAGCTTGATTATATTGCATGTCATTTACTTTCAGATACAAGAGCTGTAATCTTGATTCTTCAAGTGTGCAAATATTTATCTTAAATGTAAAAGAATTTAAGATATTTATTTTTTCTAAAATTATGGAGATTTATTTTAATTTACACTATTTGAATGCATATTACTTGTCACTGTGTTTTTTAGAGTCATATTTTGTTTCCTACAATATTTCAGTGGCTTCAGATATTTTTTGTATAATATATTATAATTTTTATCAATATCATGTGATTACATTGGCACTTAGGCACACATATCTATTACGTATTTGTTCATGTTAAATATAATTTATTTATGTTTTGAACAACATTCACCAGCTTGTAGCTTGCTCTTACAGGGCTAAAATAAATTTTTTTTGCACATCAAAATTACTTCCATATATCTGGAAAATAATGTTCTCTATATTTTTAAAATACATGAGTAGGACTATGCTCTATCAAAAGATTCTTTGAAAATTTACAACCTTGAAGAGTCTTGTGTGGAAATTAATTAAAGCTGAAGCAAAATTTGTTTGACATACAATTATGTATATAATTATTACTGTTTCTGTGTTATATGGTAATTAGACATAGGTAGTGTGAATTTTATTTAGTTTTCGGTTATCTCTTTTATGTAAAATATCTATTATTCATTTGGGAGAGAATGTAAGAAATAAATTTCCTCATTATCTGTGAAGCACTCTTATGAACATTACCTCATTATGTATGTAAATAAGATTTGATATTTATGTCCTCTTAGGATACTAATGGGACATTTCATAAAAATATGCTTAATGAAAAGGATCCTAATAGTTTTGATAGGCCTGGCAATCAGCACTTTATTTTTTACTTCCTAGGTATTTTTTTCTCTGATGTCCACATGTCCAGTTACTGTCTTTAAGTTATTAATTTCTTGTTTTATCTTCAGCTCATCCTTTTAAAATTTAGATGTGTTTATCCAACCACCTAATTGAACTGCCACATAGTATGTCTCAAAGGCATCTCAAATTCAACATTTCGATGTGTGAACTTCTGCTGTCTTCCACCTCAATCTTGGTCCTCATTCTGTGACTGCCATTGTCACTCATCCTGTTAGGCAAGCCATAAAACTCAAAACAGTCTTTAGCTGGGCATGGTGGCTCATGCATGTAATCCCAGCACTTTGGGAGGCCAAGGTGGGCAGATTGCCTGAGCTTACAAATTTGAGACCTGCCTGAGCTAGAACAAGACCCCATCTCTAAAAATAGCTGGCTACTTGGGAGGCTGAGGCAAGAGAATTGTTTAAGCCCAAGATTTAGAGGTTGCTGTGAGCTATGATGCCACTGCACTCTACCATGG
The DNA here is from genome assembly GCA_963575145.1 of Galago senegalensis. NCBI lineage: Eukaryota > Metazoa > Chordata > Mammalia > Primates > Galagidae > Galago > Galago senegalensis. The sequence goes on from CAUYTI010148911.1 coordinate 27,567, forward strand.
GCAACAAAGTGAGACTTTGTCTCAAAAAAAGTCTTGATACTCCTCTGTGTCTCTCCCTCTATATCCAACTTATCACCTAATGCTGTATTTTTTTTTTCTCTTCTCCACTCAGTAATCTACCCCCTGCCTTTCCATCTCTGTTGTTAAAACCCTAGTCAAATCACTTTCTTTCTTTTTTTTTTTTTTTTTGGCTTTCAAATTCATTTTTTTAAAATTGAATGATAGTTGTGTACAATAATGCAATTATGGGTCACAATGTGCTAGTTTTATATACAATTTGAAATACTTTACTGGTTACCATAGCCTTTATCACATTTTCTTAGTTATTGTGTTAAGACATTTATATTCTACACTTAGTAGATTTAACATGTACCCTTGTAAGATGCACCCTCCCTCCACCCATCCTTCCCCCTCCTCCCTTCCCCCTTCTCTTTCCCCTTTATCTTGGGCTGTAGTTGGGTTATAGCATTCATATGAAAGGGTGGGTGCTTATAAATTGGTTTCATAGAAGGGCTAAATACATTGGATATTCTTTCTTCCATTCTTGAGACACTTTGCTAAGAAGAATATGCTCCAGCTCCATCCATGTAAACATAAAAGAGGTAAAGTCTCCATGTTTTTTAAGGCTACATAATATTTCACAGTGTACATTATACCACCATTTATTAATCCATTCAGGTTGATGGGCACTTGGGCTTCTTCCATGACTTAGCAATTATGAATTGGGCTGCAATAAACATTCTGGTGCAAATATCTTTGTTATAAAGTGATTTTTGGTCTTCAGGATATATACCTAGTAGACGAATTTTTTTTTTTGTAGAGACAAGAGTCTCATTTTTTTTTTTTTTTTTTGAGACAGAGCCTCAAGCTGTCCCCCTGGGTAGAGTGCTGTGGCATTACAGCTCACAGCAACCTCCGACTCCTGGGCTCTAGCGAGTCTCCTGCCTCTGCCTCCCAAGTAGCTGGGACCACAGGCACCCGCCTCAACGCCCGGCTATTTTTTGGTTGCAGCTGCCCGAGCTGGGGATTCGAACCCGCCACCTTAGGTGTACATGGCTGGCACCTTAGCCGGTTGAGCCACAGGCACCGAGCCCCTAAGTTTTATTATTGTGACAGTTTGCGTTTCCTTTTGTAAATTTGATGATAAGAAAAAACTATCCCTTCTAAATGGTTTTTTCTGTGTTTTTCACTAGATACTAGAGACCTAGCATTGTAGTTAATTAGCTTTTTATAGCAATGTTGAAACTGTGGATCTCCAAGGACTTGTTGAAGCTCTGAATTATTAGTACTCTAAGTTAGGCTGATGGAAATATAGTGAGAAAGAGAAAACAAAATTCCCAATGGACTGCAGTAGGCTTACATGTTATCCCTTCCCCTGAGTCTGACACCTCATATGTGGCCATGCATGTGTCTTTCAACTTCACCACTTTCCTCTGACTTTCAATACGTATTTGTTTCATACTTTGATACAAAGGAAAAGTAATTACTAGAAGGCAGAACTTGGTATGTGATCCTTATTTTGGTGTGTTTTTTAAATGCAGACATATTCTTTTCCAAAAATAAGAAACCAATACGTATGTGTTATGGGTGAACTGTGACCCCCACCCTACCCTAAATTCATATGTTGTAGTGCTAACTCCAAGCACCTCAGAATGAGATCTTATTTGGAAATAGGGTCATTTCAGAGGTAATTAGTTAAGATGAGGTCAGACTGGAGTAGAACGGTCCCCTCATCCAACTATTCTCATACAAAAGGGACACAGACACACACATGGGGAGAATAACCTGTGATGAAGGCTGAGATTGATGGGGCAGAAATCAAGGAGCCCCGAAGGTAACCAGCAAACCCCAGAGCTAGGAGAGAGGCATGGATAACCCTCCTTCACTTCCCTCAGAAGGAACTAACCCTGCTGCTGCCTTGATGTCTGACTTCTGGCCCCCAGACCTGTGAGACAATAAATTTCTGTTGTTTAAGCCACTCAGTTCATAGTAAAATAATGCTATAGAGCCATAGTAAAATAATACAATATGTATTAAAAATCCAGTGGGATTCTTCCTGCCATTTTCCTTCTGTGTTCCCTTTAACATACTATATTTATATACCATATGCATATATTTAATTTATATAGTATAAAGTTAACCTAATATCTTTTATATGTTATATTTATATCACTTTATTACTTTTTTTGCTTAAAGAAAAGAGAACATTTTTTACTGCTATTATTTGAAACAAAAGAGCTATCCTTTAAACCATAAATGTATCTCAGGCTATATTCAAGGGGAAAAGACTCAGTCTAGGCAAAAATTTAGAAAGAAGATTCCATGCATAGCTTAATAATGGTACTTTTCCACTGCAAGAAGAAAGAAAAGACTTGTCCAGGACTGGAAACTCTAGATGTTGGCAATATTGGTCTCAGCTTATTCTTCTCTAGGAAGTAGCTTCTTGGACATGCTCAAATACCCTATATAGGAACAAGAGATTAGGAAACAAGGTCTCTTGGGACCACAAATGCTCTATAAAGGGGGTCTTGGTGAGGGGTTTCCAAAAGCTGTTATCTGACAAAAGGAAGATATCTTAAGAACTCAGCCCAAAATGGTAAGATGGACCCTCTTTCAAGTAGACAAAACTTCTAAGTGCTGTAGCTTCTGCTTGCCATTCGAACATAGTTCAGACACTGTGAGTGGCTCCACACTGGTTGTTTGACCTTCAGTATGCTTATACTGCCCACTACCTTTCCTCCTGGCTCAAGGACAGGACCAGATAGCCAAATGGACTGTTTCTAATAGTAGAGCCTCAAGCTCCTGGGGACATCTCACTCATCTTCTTCTACCTTTCTGTCTCTGCCACAATCATAATATCTCCTAGTAGACATAGATACCCTCATTAAATGTTGGGCTTATTTTGTATAGACCCATTTGCATCAGCCTTTGCTATGCCAGATATAAACCTAAGTTAAATGTGGAGTGTGAATAAGTGAAGGTCAACTTAAACTTGATCCTAAAAACATACTTCTTTGTGGGATAGAGATCATTACATTGGAACTACAGAGAGGAAAGTGTAGTCACCGCTAAATTCTGGGTTATGTAATGAACGATTTTCTATTAATTTTCAACATTTTAATTCAACCTTTGACAAAATCATGAAAAGACAGAACTATGACAGAAAAGACCTCTAATGACAAAGGTTGAAGGTGAAGGGCCAATATTATTACCATCTGTTGTTGATGGAAGAAGAAATGGAGGTTTTTAAATATGGTATATGAAGATGTAGGTCTAACAGATGGAGGAACTGAGAAAAGAGACAGAACTGTTTGGGGAGTGTGATACACCTTCTTTATTATGTCAAAAATCCTGTATCAACAGATATATTTAAAACTGATACATCAATAAAGGTCAGTAATGTATTATTTAGAAATAAGATATTGTTGAATATTTAGAAAAGACATGGTTAAAAATAGTTATTTCTCTGGGAATAAAACTGGGCTTGGGAGAGGTGGGACCTGGGTTGGTGTTTTTGTATTGTAAGCCCTTCTGTACAATTCGACTTCATTTTAACCATACATATACAATTAAGTTGATTAAAATGTTAATGAAAAGTTTTTGGTGATATGAGGGAAAATTTCAAAAGATGAATATATTTTGATTATATAAACATTTTAAGTTTCTTTAGGTCCAAAACAAATTTTAAAAGAAAACAATAAGCTATATAAGATACAACAAAAGGGTTAATATTCAGAGTACAAAGAATTCACACAAATCGATAAGAAAAACACTAAAGTCTTCAACAGATAAATGAGCAGAAGACATACACAAAAGGGCAGGATATGGGAAGCTAATTAATAAATATAAGAAATAATGTTCACTTGTGCTTGTAATTAGAAAGTATTTTAATAATATGCTATGTTTTGCTTCATGAGTTAGAAAAGCTATTTTTTCTAAATTATTAAAAAAGTGGTATGAGAGAAAAATACTGCTTCAGGGCACAAGGTTGGTGGGGGTCTATAATTTCCCAACTTTTTGGAGAGTAATTCATTTTTATCACAATTGTAAAAAATATATTTACCATTGACCCAGTTATCCAATGTCCGGGAATTGATACTGTCTTTGTCCATTCATCCTGCTATAATGAAATACCATACACTTCGTGGCTTATCAGCAACAGAAAATTATTTCTTACAGTTTTTGAGGCTGAGAGTCTAAGATCAGGGCATCAGCAGATATAGTGTGTGGTCAGTGCCCACTTCCTGATTTGTAGCTGGCAACTTCTTCCTTTGTCCTCATACAATAGAAGGGGCCGGGGGCTCTCCAGGGTCACTTTCAGAAGGGCACTCATCCCATTCACAAGGGCTCCACCCTCATGATCCCACCTCTTAATGCTGTCATCTTGGAAGTTAGGATTTCAACATATGAATTTGGGAGGAATGGGACAAAAATATTCAAGCCCATAGGATATACTAATAAAATAACTCAAAATGCAGAAAATCATTATATATAAAGATACTCATTATAACAAAAAGTTGTAAAGAACCTGATTGTCTAAAAATAAAGGAATTATCCAACAATGTATAAAGCATATACTCGAGAGATGGTTGTGCAGCCATTATACACCAGTATTCAGAGAACTGTTAACAACATAAAATTGTTCACTGAAAATGTGCGCAATTATATAAAATGAAAAAGGAAAACTATGTGTAGAAACAAGAGCCAAAATGTAATAGTTGTTTTCTATGTGTGGTTTTCCTCTTTTCCTTCTAGTTTTCTGTAGTTTCTATATTGCCTATAATGCATATGTTTTGCTTTTATAATGAGAAACACTTAACAAACTTTATTTTAAGGAAATTAATGCAATGATTAAAGATAAGTCCACCTAAGACTATTGAACTGAGGTGTAAATATGCATAGGCAGGACAGAAACAGCAGATCTCGTAGGGCACTTACATGTGCTGATTCCTGTTCTGGGAATGTGATATATGTCATTTCAACACAGATACATATTCATTTTCAACAACTTCCTCACAAGGATTGATACTGCCATTATCCCCACATTTAAAATGTGACAACTGAGGCAAGTTAATTAATGGGCTAAGGGACTTGCTCAAGGACAGGTAACTAGTAAGTTCAGAGCTAAGATCTCAGCCCAGGCCAAAAATGCTCCAGAGTCTCTGTGCTATGCCACTTGTCTATACCATCTGCAAGGCTTAGAATCTAACTGAAGAGATTAGACATGTATGAGAGAAACACCAAAAACACAGGAAAGTCTGTGAGGAATGAAACACAATTGGTTCGGATGTATTTTTTTGCCTGGTGTTCATTATCTTCTAAAAAGGAGTTTCTTTTTTCCCTGCATTTTCTTTTTTCTCCTCCAACCACCTCTTATTTGCTAAATCCTCCCAACACGTCCCAAAATTCCCAACAGAGAATTCACATTCTCTATTGCATGCTAAAGGAACCTTCTTGAACTTTTAAAAGTATGAAGGCCCCATATTCATATTTCAACTCTCTGAGAGGTTTGCCTACATCTGTACCTGTTCTTTTTGACATTCACTGGTAACTGGAAATCTTTCTTTTTGTGGGTGCATGAGGAGTGGGGAGAACTTTTTTGCTTGGCTTCAGCAGGATCCCTTGCCAAAGACTTTTGTTCTTTTTTTTTTTAATTAAATCATAGCTGTGTACATTAATGCAATCATGGGGTACAATGTGCTGATTTTACATACAATTTGAAATGCTTTCATCAAACTGGTCAACATAGCCTTCACAGCATTTTCTTAGTTATTGCATTAAGACATTTATATTCTACATCTAGTAAATTTCACATGTACCCTTGTAAGGTGCACTGTAGGTGTGGTCCCACCAATTACTCTCCCTCCACCCCTCCTCCCCCTCCCGCCCCTTTCCCTTTGCCTTGTGCTATAATTGGGTTATAGCTTTTTGATGACATTGGTTTCATAGTAAGACTGAGTACATTGGTTACTTTTTCTTCCATTCTTAAGATACTTTGCTAAGAAGAATATCTAAGTCTTTCTAGCAACTGAGAGCACTCATCAGTGAGACAGCCAGTGAGGTCAAGGGTGTGGTCTATCAAGTGTTTATTTACATTAGCCACCATCTGTTCTTGGAGTCATTGGCCCAAGAGACCCAGAAACCTGGGCTGGAGCAGACCCCCTACGGCCAACTCAGAAGAGAAGCTTGTTACCTTGGCTATGGCACCCTCTTCCCAAGGCCCAATGGTGACACAACTCCAGAAACCTCATGTTTCCCCATTTTGCCTTTTTATTAAGTGAATTATCCTACTTCCTGCCCCAAACCCACTCTTTAAAGGTCTACTCTTTGTCTTTGTCCTGTTAATCTTCCATGCCAGCTTCTTCCTATCATTCCTGAAGTTAACTTTGACTAAGAAGGATTCCAGAATCATTTAGTTGAGGAAAGGAAACCCACCAGAAAAGGGACAAGAGCCTAAACATACTTTGGGGTCCCAAGATGAGAGGTGTGGGGTGCATAGTAGAGGAACCCTTCCACCTTACTACCCCCCTTACTGAGACAGGGACTCATGGTGTGACTTCAACCTTTAGCGAGGAAACTTCACCCAATAAATCTCTTCCACCATCCTGTTTATGCCAGAAAATCTACCATGTGAGTTCCAGTTCTATATTCCTTTAAGTCTTGTTATTTTTTTCTCCAAAAAATAGTGGTTTAAGAATCAGCAGTTTTCATGTGATAACTTTCACTTAGAAAGTTCCCAGTTTCTAGCAAATTTGGTGGGAGTCAAGCATAAGTGAAGGGTCCAAAACCACGAGACCTGAGGACTGTAAACCAAGATCAGCTACTTTGCGATGCTTTGCATGATAAGCTGCCCTGGTAGAGCTGCCTTCCTGGGAGGAAGCCAGGACACAGGTGAACCCCACAGGAGAGGAACTTGGCAGTAGGAAGTGCATTGGCCCAGAAACAGGGTTTCAGGTACACTGATCATACCCCAAGCTTTTCCTAAATAGGGAGACAAAAATCACAATCCCCCAGAACTAGCTTTAGGTATGCCCAATTTGGGCTTCGGATCTTGTTTTTGCTATCCTTTAAATAGCAAAAACTGTCATCTAAAATTTGTCCTTGATTCTGAAGTCTTAGAGATTGGGATTTGTGCCTTACTCATCTTGTTTTATTCTCTAGCACCTGTTGTGATTCCTTGCTCTCAGTAGATACTCAGTTGGGTTTTGTATAATGGATGGGAATTTCATGCTAATGTGTAAAGTACTTAATGCACTTTCAGATACGCCAGCTGCTATGTAGCATGGGCTGCAGATACCATTTAAAGCCAGCTCAGTAGAGACATGTTACAAACTACTGACAGGACTTGATAAAGGCAACCCAGTGAAATCAGAGGCAGAGATCATATGCCCTGTAGTTGTCTGTCATCTCAAAAACATCTTTCACTTGTCATTTTTTTCAGGTTAACTTCCGTGAAATATTCTGCATTATTTCAGCCCCATTCATGGTCCAAAGAATGGCCTTTTCAGCCTCCAGAGGGGAGCATTTCTTCACGCCCAGGATCAGCAGTGAGTGAGGATGACGTGGATTATGCCTTAAAAGGTAGGAATTGTTTTACATGGGCTCTATAAATACAAACATATATTTATTTATATATGTCTCTCTCTGTCTTTCTGACGGTTCTAGATTTTTTTTTTTTAATAGGTGTGTAAAGTCAGAATTTCCCTCTGGAGTAGGGCGCCTTATTTTGTTCCTAGTTGTTACAGAGGAGAAACAATGTTCAGAAAGGTCAGAATATGCCCAAGGTCACTTAGCTACTGAGAGGGCAAGCTTTTGCTCTGCCCATCTGGCCATACTACCTGGGAGAGTCTGGGGTGAAGGGTACACACGCTCTGGAGAAGGTCTTTGGTGACTGAAACCCCATTTGCTGAAGAAGAGGAGAAACATGGAGGGTTTCAAATTGCTGTCCAATCTTTCATTGTGGAGGCTTGGAAGAATTCTTCCGGTTTGGGGCTTCAAGAATCTCATTCAGCCCCCTCTTGCCTGATTTTGCCCCCTTCCTCCCCCAATACACACGTGAATGCATGTGTCAGGCAGAGACAGAAGAGCCATTGAATTTTTCTCTTTGGGCTTGGTGGCAGTGTTCATAAATAACACTGAGTGAAAAGTTTGAACAGTGTGGGGAAACTGAAGAACTAGAAATGAAAGTGAGAATGTAATCCAGATGTCAGGATGGAAGGGGGGGCTTTTCAAGTAATTGATAGAAGGATGAGTAAGCTGGGAAAATTCCCTAGGACCTGCAGGCTAGGAGGGAGCCACGATTTGTAGTCTTGTGGGTGGAGGGTGTTCTGCCCAAGCCCAGAAGAGGACATTCTTCTTGAACCCTGCTCGCTTGGGTGACCAAAGGAACTATAAAGAGAATATAGACATCTTAGGTTGCATAGGACAAGACACAGAAGATGGTATCTCCAAAAGGAAGGAGTTATTAAAGCAGGCCTGTAGTCTGACTAATTCAAATGTAGACTCCCTTTCAGTTGTAGCAATATTTTGATCATTAGTCAAAATAAGATAGTTTCAAGAATTTTATCATGGAGGACACAAGGAATAGAATTCCAACACCAAAGCTCCAGCACATAATCCCAAATCCTCAAGTATGTTATCTATGTTATCTCACGGCCCTTAATGGCTGTAACCTGCCATCCCAGGGCCTGAGAGGACCAGGAGCTCTGGACCAAACATGGCACAAGGCTTGTTATGTTTTTGGCTTCCCATAGGACAGTGTCCCAGATCATCCCTATCTCATTTTCTTTCCTCCACCTGTATCCTCCCTCAAATGGTTTACTTAGAGTCAAGCACTGCTTTCCAAACAGAGTGTGGCCAAAGCAAAATGGAGCTGTTGTTTGTAATATATGCAATATGTTACAGTGGAAAGAGCATTAGGTTGGGGATCAGAAGACTTGGGTTCTATTTCCATTTCTGTGCTATCTGGCTATTTAAGATTGTGCAAGTCAGTTAACATTTGAGCCTTGGGAATAATAACATCTGTCCTACAAAGATATAATATTATCATACAAGATGGCCATAAAGTTTATGTGAATAGTTGTCTCTTTTAAATTTCACATGAGCTTTATGGCCACTCTGTATATTACTGCAACACAAATATGTCTATTATAGTGTAACACATATAGGACCAGATAAGATGAGCCTATGGTATAAGTAAGAAGTCAGTTGCTATTTACTTGCTAGGTATTTTCATATACATAGCAGAAGATTGTGTTGGTTTTCTTTAGGGGTGGTTTTTATAGATTTATTTCGTTCCTTTGAATGGGCCATGTTTTTCTGTTTCTTCATTGCTTTGTGATCTTTTGTTGAAAATCAGGCATTTGAAAAAAATAGCCACCTTTGCATAGTCCACCAGGCTGCGGACTGGTCAGTGCAGGGAAGACCTTCACTAATTAGCAGGGTGTGCTCTGAGCCTCTGAGAAGGCCTGCATGAAGCCTTGACATCTTTTCAGGCCTTTTCCGGGTATGCTTTTTCCCTGGGCTTGTGTCTGTACTTTTTCCAAATTCCCAGTATACCCAGCTGCTTTTAAATGTCTTGCTTTTCCTAACAATCTTACCTCTGCTTCTTACCTCTGGCTTTAGCTGTCCCATTGTTCCCCAGGTAGTAGCCCCTCATGGTTTTCATGAGCCATGCCTGCTGTTTCCTTTGGTGTTTCCTGGTTTGAGATCCCAGATAGACTTCATTGGTCTGCCTGAACTCTGAGTTAGATAATACAGAGACCCTTTCAGCAGTCCCCAGGCAGGTTAGATCATTGCAAATTAAGTCTATTCTACTCTCTCTGGCTCACAGAAGGAAAACTAGAGAACTGGTGATACTTTTCCAAATCCCACTGTAGGATGCTAGGGAGACCTGGGGGAAAGGGGGAGTAAAAACACTATGGAAATTCCTCCCATCTTGAATGTGGCCTTTTCTTGATTTGGGCATTTGTTTGGTTGCTGTACATATCTGACTGACTCCAGAGCTCCTGGAAGGTTATTTCTTGGCTATTCTCTGGTTATTTAGTCTTTCCATGGGAGAATGCAGAGCTTCTTAATATGCCCATGTGCTATGGGCACATATATCACACTTCTGGCTCTGGATCAATGAAACTCTTATACCTGTTTCATAGGAACTGACAAACCACGTCTCTATCATCAAATATATGCACAGTTGATTTTTTAAATATAAATGTAACTTTCATTTTCATCTTTTTATCATTTTGGTTTCAGCCTCACATTCCAGCTTGATTAGATCATTCGGACCTGATTATCTCCCGTATTCACTATCTTATAGATTTTTGAAATATAAAAATCAAGCCTTTGTCAGAGTGACCAGGAGTTGGCCAAGAGTTGTGTACTGTGACAAATCTCTGGAGACTCAGTTCCAGGGAAAGTCCACTTACTATGTAACCACTCATCTCTCATGTGTATTCAAGCGAGAACTTTGATAAACACCCTGCAGAAATAAAGATACATTCCATCAGTAGTATTTTCTAACTCTAGAGGTCAGCAAGCCTTCTGTAAAGGGCCACACACTAAATGCTTTTGGCTTTGTGGGCCGTGTGGGCTGTTTTGTAACTGTTCAATGCTGCCATTGTAGACTGAGCATAAACAGTATGTAAGTGAATGGACATGGGCTGGGTTCCAATAAACTTTATTTACAAAAACAGACTGCTCACCAGATGTGGCCTACAGGCCCCAGTTTTATGACCCCTGCCTAAGTAAAATGGAAATTAAGTTAATTTGAAGTAAATTTTCCTTGCAAATCTCTTCTAACGTTCATTATTTACTACAATATTTTCTTTTTTCTTTTTTTTTTTTGTTTGATCAGGCTCAGGTGAGGTTTGAACTCACTGCTCCTGGTCTGCAGGGCTGGTGCTCTAGGGTGCTCAGCTTACTGCAGTATTTCTAAATGTGCAATTATTTCTTTAATAAGCTAAAATTGGCTAAGGCTTAAAGTCAAATATACAGTTTTGTAAATCCTTATTCCTGCTTTTAAACTGGCGATATTATTTGTATCCAGGACTTTTCTCACTGCCAATAAGTTCTCAAATGGCAGGTTACACTAAAACTGCATGTTTAAGTAATGTCAGGATCCCAAGAAGTAATTTATCTGGTTGTGGAAGCTTGAACTTATTGAAAAGAAGGCCTACTCTCCTACTGTCTCTTTTCGTCTCTGGTTGCTTTGTGCTTTCCTGTTCAAAAAACATCTCCATGGTGAAAAATGAAAGGAAGCAAATAGGCAAGAGCTTTCTTTTCTTTCTCTTGGTCCTCTGTTAACACAGCATCATCTTCTCAGGTAGTGTCCTGATGTTCTCTGAATATAACTAAACGAGGTCAGTTTTCCCTTTTTTGGATTGCTTTGGTATGGCCAGTAGATCCAGTCTTTCTGACTATATACCTCATTCCTTTTTTCTCACTCTCTGTAGAATCCTCTACTTCACTTTCTCAAGCCCTGTGACACTGCTTTCTCCCCAATAAGAGCTGGGCATCCTCTGTGGCCACCAGGCCTCTGTCTTGGTCTGCATCTTCCAAACTCCTTCTATTTCCCATAGTCCTCAGAGAAACCTAGCTCCAGATGTCATGCTGCTTGGTAAAGAGATCAGTCTTAGAGGGCTTTAGATGATGCTTCTCTAAGAAGGACTTCACAGAGTGTGTGTGTGTGTTCCCAGCCCTGTGTCTGTCTAGCCTGAATCAGCATGTGTGAAAGAGGAGGGCATCAGGCACTGTTATGAAAGGGTAAGCAGGGTGGAAGCGTAGCATAGTGATTGCTTCCAACGGCAATCTTCTGGTCATTGGCCAAGTTCACACACCCCAAGGCTTGTTCCACTATGTGCATAATATAGTCTGATCTCCTTCACCATTTTTCTTCATTGGATGTCATTCATTCCTTATTGTTTGCCATAAATTAATTCTAAAAATTATTCTGATGTTTTTATCATGCAATGCTTATTTTCTTTGTTTTGTGTACCAAGAGATTCACTACATATAATGTATCATTTTTTTCTTAATGTTTTACAGCACTACATATACAATCATTTCCACATGAAAAAGAGTCTCTCCAGCCCAGAAGGCCGTCAATCCCAGCCGTCATTCGCCAGGGTTCCAACACCAAACCTACCCTCCCTCCAATCCCTCAGGGCCGCCATGTCCAGCAGTTAACATCTGACCTTAACATGGACAACTGTACTGATAACATCTAATCCCTTTGCCTTACCTGGCCATGGAGCCCAGCTCTTTCTCACACAACCATTTACTTACCAAAGAATGTTCCACCTGCCTTAATTCCCTAAATCAATTTATTTTTATGATTCTCTGAATAGTGTCTTTTATTTATTTAATTAATTTTTCCTTTTTTAATGTGAGTTATCTGCAGCTTTTACAAATGTCATTTTGGTTTTTTTTCTATAGCTACAAATGATTTTTGCACCTGCTTCCTGCTCTGAAAACATCAGATGGCAAAGTCTCTCAAGATCTCTGCAATGCTATATGCATAGCGATTTTTTTGGTATATCCAACTGGGATTGTGCTCTTAAATCTCAGTGTGTCCATTTATAACATTAGTGTATATACTATGGGACTGAATCATTTTCCTGATCTGATTATATATTGCTTGTCAAAAGAAATGTTCTTAAAGGACTTTTATCTTCTTTGTGATTTTTGCAGGAAAACATATTGCGTAGTTAATAGACAAGGTTGGTATTTAGCTAATATGTGCCAGTAAGGCTATCCCTATTGTTAAAACATTGAGATACTTCACTTTGATTTGGTAAATAATTTCTTTCTGAGTCCTCTATGCATGATGGCTAATGTAAACGTGCACCTCCATAGTATTATACTAATTGTTAAATATTTTTAGATCAGAGTCCTCTAATAACTTTCCTTTTTGAGATATCCAAATCCCCTTTAGTAACCCTCTCCTCCATAACAAAATTGAGGTCAACATATTTTGCTACAGTCTCCTGTCTTCCACCCAGCCCTGTTCTCAAACAGGCACAGACTAAGAGTCTTTTGGGGGGTTTCAGGTGGGGGACCCTTGAGGAGAGGACAAGGCTGAACAGGGAAAAAAAGCCATCTTTTTCAGAGAAGTAGGAGACAGAGGGTGACTCGTGGTGCCTTATGAATCTTCAAGAATAGTTGAACTTTCACAAGCATCCTCCCATCTTTAAAAAAATATTATGAACTATTTTAGGGACATTAGAAAATATAAAAATAATATTTCCAATTTGAGATGACATGGAGATGAGCATTTCCTTATTTTTCCCAGTAAGTACAGCTAAAATCCTGAACATTATATGTAAAACACACACAAGAAAACTCTGAGACATGAAAAGAAGGCAGATAGGATAGGGATCTCAGAATCTGAGTGGCAACATGGTGGGGAGTTCTCCGGGTTACCTTTTCCTCATATATCCTGAACTACAATCTGAGGACACTAATGGATACATCCACAAAAGCATCAACAGAAGTCTTCTCTCTCTAGGTAAAGGACTAGGAAAGGGACAGCCTCAAAATGTGGAAAACTTCTAGATAATAGCTTCCCTGCTCCAGCCAAACACCATGGGGTAAAACTATGGCCCCACCCTTAGTCCCCACCCCAGTCAGTAAAGGTTCCAACCTCTTCTGGCCATAATACAATTCTCCTTATTCAAGCCCTGTTGAGATAGTATTAGAGAAGGTCTGTGGAGAACCAGGATTTTCACCACTGCCCAACACCAATGAGAACAACCTCTCACAGTGTCATTGAAGGCCATTTGGAGAGCCTAGAATTCCATTCCCTACCTGGAGGCTACACTCCTACTTTTCATCAGAGGTATCAGGACTTTCATCACTGACCCATCTCCTTATAATGTCAGTGGAGGCCTTATGGGGAATAGTAACAAGGTGCCCCCTCCCTCAGTCAGGGTGGTTCAGCAAAGGCCTAGTTGGTACCCTAAACTTTCATTCTGCCACCCAGCATTAATGAGGTATCTCTCCTCTCTATCCTACTTTGTCAACAGAGGCCGAGCAGAGAACTTAGGTTCCCCCTCCTTCTTGAAAGTGAGGAGTCAGTGCCCTTTCCCCCCACTGGCATGGTGTCAGAGAAACCCTGCAAAGACAGAAGATTCAAATAAGGTCTGGGGTCTTTAGATAACACACTATCTAAACTTTCAAGATGCATACATATAATTAAACCATACATTATATCAAGAAGCAAGAAAACTTCAACTTTAATGAGAACAGAAAATCAACATATGACAACACCAAAATTACACAGATGTTGGAATTATCAGCCAAAGATTTTAAAGCAGTAATCTAAAAATGCTTCAACAAACGATATGAATATGATGGAAACAAATGAAAAAATAAATAATTTCAGCAAAAAAGAAATAGAAAGTCATAGCAAAGAAATAGCAGATATGAAGGAGAACCAAAAGGAAATTACAGGACTGAACACTAAAATAACTGAAATTTTAAAATTCACTGGAATGGGCACCACAGTGAAATTGAGAGCACAGAGGCAAAAAAGTGAATCTGAAGACAGAGCTATTGAAATTACCCAATCTGAACAAATGAGACAAAATAAACTGAAACAAAACAAAATGAGCCCTCGGGATGTGCAGGACTATAGGAAAATATCTAATGTTTGTGTTTTTGGTGTTCCAGAAGGAGAACACAAAGAGTATGGGGCTGAAAAATAAACAAATCATACCCCCAAATCTCCATATTTGGTAAAAGCCCAAATCCTACAAATTAAAGAAACAGAGTGAATCTCAAATAGGACAAATTCAAAGAGAAGAAGACAAATCATCTGAAAACTAAAGACAAAATACCCACCATAACAAACAAATACAAAGTAGTGAGAGAGAAAAATAATATCTTGGTTATAGGGGAAAAAAAATGATATTGGACTTCTCATCAGAAACCATGGTGTCACCAAAAAACATGGAAGTGGTGCAATATTTTCTAGTGCTAAAAGAAAAAAAAATCAACCTAGACCTTTCTTTCTTTCTTTCTTTATTTTTTTGGCTGGGGCTGGGTTTGAGCCCATCACCTCCGGCATATGGGGCCAGTGCCCTACTCCTTTGAGCCACAGGCTCTGCCCAATCTAGACCTTTATATTCAGTGAAAATGTCCTTTGGCAATAAAGGAGAAATTAAGACATTCTCAGATGAGATGAAATTAAGAGAATTTGTTGCCAGCAAATGTATCCTAAAAGAATGGCTGGAGGAAATGCTTGAAACAGAATAGAAATGATGAAAGAAGGAAACTGAAAGACCAGGAAAGAGGAAAAACAATGGAAAGAGTAAAACTATAGGTGAATAAAAGAAAGTTTATTTTCATTTTGAGTTTTCTAAATTAGCTTTTGATAACTGAGCAAAAAATTATGACATGGTCTGATTTCATTCTCAATGTATTTAGAAGGCAGGTATAATTTATATGATATCATATATCATATAATATCATAAATGATATCATAAACAAAGAGTAAGGAAATTGAAGGGAAGAGTTCTACATCTTACTTGAACTCATAAAGCATCACCACAATAGACTGTGACAAGCTATATATGAAAAATGTAATACCTAGAGTAATCCCTAAAAAAGCTACAAAAATAAATACACTCAAAAACACTATGGATAAGAAGAAAGTTTTTTTAAAAGTTCAAGTAATGCATAGGAAGGCAGGAAAAAGAAAACAGGAGTCCAAAAAACAGAAAAAACAAAACAAAAAACCAAAAGCAGACTTAAGCCGTGAGTGACACAGTAACAAGTATATAAAAGGTCTAAATATATTAATTTAGACTAAAAATAGTCTAAATATAGTAATTAAAAGGCAGAAGTTAGCAGAAAAAATGTGAGTGTAAGGAGAACAAAGTTGCAGAACTAACACTACTCCAAGACTTATTCAAACTACAGTAATCCAGACAGTGTGGTATTGTGCATTCAGGACAATCTCAATCCATTCACAGTTGTCCCTCTCTTGCTTTTTACCTTGAGTTGCATTTAACTTCCAGGGGGTTACAGAGTTTCAAGGCATCAGAGGAGGTCTCTGGCTCATGCATGGATGAGAAACTCTGGTATCGAGGATTGTGGGAAGATGGCTGACTAGAAGCAGCTTTTGCCAGAGGCTCATGCCCAGAGGGAGAGATATTGGACTGAAGTGGATGGAAACCAAATGAGAGGAGCTCTGCACTGAGAGGACTACATGAGGTACCCATCACCCAGGCTGAACCAAGTGGCAGAAATAAGAACGGGGAAGAAAAACAACAGGTACGAGCCCAGCTCCAGGAAGGGAGACCCTTCCCCACAAATGGGAGCTCTGGGGTGGGAGACCAGTCAGCCAGTGAACTGGGTTCAAAAGTCTCCTTACCTTATCCCATGGGAGAGCAGTTGCTAAGTCCCAGTCCTTTTCATTATTGAGGGCTCACCACTGAGACTGGGCCCCATTTTGTCTGGTACAAAAGACCAAATATTTTTCCTGTAATCCTGAGCACCCAAATTGCTCTTCCCCCACCCTCACTGCTGAAAGTAATGGCCCCCCGTAGAGTCTGGAGTGTTTGACAAGTCACCGGGAAGCTGGGGAAGTCTGTTGGCTGCTGAGCTCTAGCTAAGAATAGTAGCACGGCAGTCCAAGCTTTTATGGAGAGAGGGTGAACTACCCATCTCCAGCTCCCCAGGAATTCCCAGGCAGCTCTGTTTTCTGCCCTTCAGGACAAACTTCTGAACTCCTTTTGCGGGGGGGGGGGGGCGGGGGGGTGCAGGGCCAGTGCTTAAATGACTCTGACTTGTGACTGAACTTTGGATCTGCCCCTTCTGCCAGGCATGGCTCTCTGAGGTTCATTGGGTGGGCAGGAGGGTGTCTAAGTGACTTTGCACTGAACTTTGGACTGCTGGCCTCCACCAGGCAGGGCTTTCTGAGCTCAATTGGGTGGGGAATGCCAAGGTTTAAGTGACTTAGGACTGAACTTTGGGCCTTGGGCCTCTACCAGGTGGGGCTCTCTGAGCTCAATTGGGTAGATAGGGCCAGGTTTAAGTAACTTTGAACTGAACTTTGGACCTCTGGTCTCCACCAGGCAGGGCTTTCTGAACCCAACTGGGTGGCTGGGAGGATGTTTAAGTGACTTTGGACTGAACTTTGGATTAGTACTCTCCACTGAGTGGAGGCTCTCTGACCTCAATTGGACAGGTGGGACTGGGGTTTCAGCAACTTTGGACTGAACTTTGGATTAACACGTTCCACTGGGTATAGGCTCTCTGAGCTCAAGTGGGTGGACTGTGCTTTGTGACTGAGTAACTCTTATCTGAACTTTAGACCTGTAACCTTCCCCCCACCAGGTGGCAGCCTCCTAAGCTTGACTGGCAGATGGTGCCCAGTGTCTCAGCAACTTTGTCTGAGGTCTGGGCCTATGCCGTCTACAGAGCTGCAGCTCTCAGTGCTAGATTGGCTGGATGGTGCCCAGTGTGTAAGCATCTCTCCTGAACTCTGGGCCAGTGCTGTCAGCTGGCCAGCCTCATGAGCTTGATTTTGTGGGCAGAGCCAGCACTGGCAGAGCAACTTTGATTGGAACTCTGGGATAGTACTGCTTACTGATTCTTGTCTCCCTGGAGACACTGTCTGGGGCTGTTGATTTACTATTTCTCTGCCTTTGTTAATGTAGCGGTGGTACTACAATGATGAGGAGTGGACTCATCAGTGACAACCTATCAATTCAACTAAAAAAGTATAATTAACATGTTAAAAAAGAGAAAAAGAGGAAAAAGCTGAAAATATTCATGAGGAGGAATCAGCTGAAGAACTCTGGCAACATGAAAGAGCAAATCAACACCTCGTGGGGACATCAGAGAAAATACAACAGAGAATCCCATCCACAGAGAAATTGCGGAAATGTCAGAAAGAGAGTTTAGAATACGGATGGCAAATAAGATAATAGGACTGGAGGAAAAGATGGAAACAGAGAACCAAACACAATTCAGAAGTGGGCTCAAGAAATTGATAAATTCAGAGACAAAGTCACCAAGGATATGGACATAATCAGAAAAGATATAGCAGAGCTTAAGGAATAGAAAAAGGTATTTGAGGAGATTCAAAATACAGTACAATCCCTCAGAAATAGAGTTGAGCAATGCAAAGAAAGAATCTCAGATAAAGAAGATAAGACTTTTGAACTATCACAAGCATTTAAAAAGGCGGAAAAATGGAGAAAAAGTACAAAATATTCCCTGAGAGAGTTATGGGATCATTCCAAGAAGTCAAAATCTGTATTACAGGGATACTAGAAGAAGAAGAGGATGGTCTCAAAGGCACCAATTCTCTGCTCCAAGACATTATGGTGGAGAATTTCCCAAGTATTGCAAGAGGCATAAAAATTCAATAGTAGTTTCAGAACCCTAGCATCACTCAATCCAAACAAAGCATCTCTTAGACACATTTTAATTAATTTTGGCAACATAAATATGAAGGAGAAACTGCTGCAAGCAGCCAGGCATAAGAAAAGTATTACTTATAAAGGGAAAAGTACAAGGATGACTACAGATCTTTCAGCTGAAACTTTCCAAGCCAAAAAAGGATGGTCATCAACTTTCAACCTTCTTAAAACAATTTCCAGCCCAGAATCCTATACCCTGTTAAAATGAGTTTCATTTGTGATAGAGAAATCAAATAATTTACTGACATCTACATGCTGAGGAAATTTGCCATGACTCTACAGGAAATACTCATACCCATTCTTCAAGCAACAGAAGGGCACACCACCAAAGTAAAGCTACCCAGAAATTAAAGAACAAAGCCTAGTTTCCACAATTATGAGAGGCATACAATTAACCTCTGGACTCCTAAAAAACAAAATGACCAAAACTCTCCCACATCTATCAATTCTCTAAATTAATCTGAATGGTTTGAACTCTCCTTTAAAGAAGCATAGGCTCGCTGACTGGATACAAAAACTCAGGCCAGATATCTGTTGCCTACAAGAAACTCACCTTATCTCAAAAGATAAAACAAGTCTCAGGGTGAAGAGATGGGCAACAGTATTTTAGGCAAACAGAAGCAGAAAAAAGCTGGAGTTGCAATCTTGTATGCAAATACAATGGGATTCAAACCAACAAAAATAATGAAAGACAAAAATGGACACTTCATACTGGTCAAGGGAAACACAACAATATGATGAGATTTCAATAGTTAACATGTATGCACCCTATCAGAATGCTCCTTTCTATATAAAACAAACCCTAACTGATCTGAACAATATGATATCTTCCCACACTATAATAGTTTGAGATTTTAACACCCCATTGGCAGTCCTGGACAGATCCTCCAATGGACTTAAACAACCCTAGAACAAATGGATTTAGACATTTACAAAACACTTTATCCTAAGAAAACTGAATACACATTCTTCTCATCAGCTCATGGATCATCTTCCAAAATTGATCATATCTTAGGTCACAAGGCTAACCACAACAAATTCAAAAGAATAGAAATTATCCCCTGTATCTTCTTAAACCATTATAGAATAAAAGTTGAACTCAACAGCAACAGAAATCTTCATACTCAAATAAAATCATGGAAACTAAATAATTTTATGATGAATGACATGTGGGTCATAGGTAAAATCAATAAGGAGCTCATTAGATTTCTGAAATAAAATGATTATGAAGACACAAACTATCAAAACCTGTGGGATACTGCAAAGTCAGAACTTAGAGGGAAATTTATAGCATTGGATGCCTTCATCAAGAAAACAGAAAGAGAGCAAGTCAGCAACCTAATGGGCTATCTCAAGCAAATGGAAAAGGAAGAACAATCTAATACCAAACCCAGCAGAAGAAAAGAAATAACCAAAATTAGAGCAGACTAAATGAAATTGAAAACAAAAGAATTAATCAAAAGATCAATGAAACAAAAAGTTGGTTCTTTGAAAAGACTAATAAAATTGGTAAACCCTTGGCTAGACTAACCAGAAACAGAAAAACAAGACATCTAATAACTAAAGGGGAAATAACAATAGATATCACAGAAGTATAAAAGATTCTCAGTAATTACTACAAAAGCTTTATTCACAGAAATATGAAAATGTAGAGGAGATGGACTGATATCTTTA
>CAUYTI010148914.1:0-17876 GCA_963575145.1 Galago senegalensis
ATAGCTTGCCGAACTTCTTTCTGGGCTCAGCTCCCCGTCTTTGGCTTCATAGATTCTGATTCCAACCAGTTTTTCTTCCTTTGCTCAGGAGCCTCTGACCAGGGTTGCTACCAGTCGGCCATCTTCCCAGAATCCCCCCCATGTCTCTTTCTTTACCATCGTTTCTAACTCTATATTTCTTCAGTTGGTCGCCACCAGTTTCTACAGGTCTTAGAGGACCCTGCTCCCAGGGTGGGACCCTGACACTAATATAACAAACTAATATAGCCTCTTTGGAAGAAGTATGGAGAATCTTTAAAGAACTCAAAATAGACTTTCCATTTGATCCCATAATCCCATTATTAGGCATCTAATCAGAAGAAAAGAAATCATTTTATCATAAAGACATTTGCCCTAGATTATCACAATTCAATTAATAATTGCCAAAATGCCTAGGTGCCCATCAACCCAGAAATGGATTAACAAACTGAGATATATGTATATTCAGCCATTTAAAAAAAGATGGAGACTTTGCATCTTTTGTATTAACCTGGATGGAATTGGAACAAATTCTTCTTAGTAAAGTATCACAAGAATGGAAAAGCAAGAATACAAAGTACTCAATACTAATATGGAGCCAATAGATGAACTAATACATACCCACATAAGAGAAAAACTCAATTCAATTCAAGTTGGGGGGAAGGAGGAGAAAGAAGAGAGGGCGAGGAGGCAGGGCACTTGGTGTGCTCCCACCTAATGGGAGACATATAAGGGTATATGTCACACCTCCTGGGAGAGGGACATAGGTACAACAGGGACTTTACCTAACAAATGCAAACATTGTAGCCTAATTGTACCCTCATATTAATTGAAATTAAAAAATAAAAGAACACAAAAAAGAAAAGAAGAAAAAAAAAGGGAAATGGTTTTCTGTTGGAGTTGCTGAGGTTTCCAGATAGGCAGGCCAGTTCTCATGCAGCCCTGTTCTACTGCTAGATAGATTTCCTGTACGTATCTTTACCCTTAAACTGGACATCTATGATGTGAGGTAACCTGTCTTTGCACTGTGAAACCTCAATGAACCTATCTGTTACTCTGGCTCCTGCCCCTCACCTTTGAGCCCCATCTATCTCACTTGTAACAAGGAGACAGTAGTAGATGCAGCATACATTGTTCTAAGATTAAAGGAACTTTGGGGGTGTACAATTGTTTTCATAGGCTCTAAAATGCCAGCAGTGTGATCCTCAGTATCTTACTGTGATAGGTGATTGAAACCTTATTCTAACTAGTGTGTCAAATTCTGTGTCTGTGTTCTATAAGTAAACATCATTATAGCTTTTCTTTGATACTGAGAAACTAAGACTGAAAAAAGTCAAGTAATTTGCTCACTATTGGTCATAAGTGCTATGATAATGACTGTTTCCCCAAGAGTTCATGTTTTGGAAACTTAACCCCCAAAGCAAGTGTTGAGAGGTGGAACTTTGAAGAGGTAATTAGATCATGAGGGCCTTGTTCTCATGAATGGATTAATACCGTTATCCTGGGCTCAGTTAGTTATCTCAGGAGTGGGTTCTGGTAGAAGGATGAGTTGGGCTCTCATTCCCCCTCCCTCATGCTCTCTTGCCCTTCTGCCTTCTGCTGTAGACGATGCAGCACCAAGGCCCTCTCCAGATGTAGGCCCCTTAATCTTGGATTTCCGGCCTCTATAAGTGTAAGAAATGTTCTTTACCAGTCATCTAGTTTTAGGCATTCTGTTAGAGTAGCACAAAACAAACCCAGACGTGGGCTACTTCATTAATAATTCTAATAAAACTTATATACTGGGATAATTATATTTAATCCATTAGTAGGAAAATTGCTTATTTAGCTTCTGATGACATAGAGTCTTATACTGCTTGTGAGTTTTTCCAAGTGTAGTTTTATGTTCCTAATAAGATTATGATTGTGTAGCCGCAATAAAATGCAAGATATGGGTAACCAACACATATTTTGTTTGTATCCCTTACTGCTCTTGGAGCAGGACTGACACTGTCATTTTAGAGGGAACAGAAACCTTGGAGGAGTCAAATGGTTTGAAATTACTCCTTTAAATGGGAACAGTACCACAACCTACTGCCTTTTATTCAGGAGTCTTTAACTGGACTTTATTCCCATGAAAGTAGAAAAGAAATTCATGTAACGATTTCCCACATCTTCTAATAATCTGCCGTAGCTATCTACTTACAAAAAATAGTGAAAATGGCATGGATTTGAACTCAATTACAAATTAATTTTCAGGAAAAGAGAGCATTCTAGTTAATCAAATATTCTGGTTAATAGAGTATATAGGAATTATTTATTCTACTGAAAGGCTCCTTAATCTTAAAAGTGTATAGGACATGTTATACATTTATGTTTTATAATTCACAAATCAGTTTTGTTTCTTATATGGTTTGGGATAATTTGGAACATCTATTAGGTATAACTCAGCATCTACTCAGGTATATCTGTTATATAAAACCAGATTACTTTAAATATTATGTAATAAAGTGGTAACTTACATGAAGATAGCAAAGTAAAATATTTTTATATACTGTAATAATATAAAAATTAAAAAATTCAATCATTCAAGAAGATAAAAAATTAAAATTTATAGAGTTTCTGTGGCCATTATGTTAGGTACTTTTACAGTCAGTATGTACTCTGGCTCACAACAGCTCTATGAAATAGCTATTATATTCATTTTATAGATAAAGAAAATGTATCTCAGAGGAATGAAGTCAGAGGTTCCCAAACTTTTCCAGTTCCTGATATTCTTAGTATCTTGGTAATTTTTTGTGATACCACTCTGCTAAAAGATATACCTAAAAGTTTCCTTTATTAAGTTAATATTTTAAAACCTTTACAATTGCAAAGATGTGGAATCATCCCAAGTGTCCGTCAGGTCACCAGTGGATTAACCAAATGTGGCATAAGTATATTATGGGATACTTTTCAGCCATATAGAAGGATGAAGTAAGGCCTTTTGCAACAATTTGGGTGGAACTGGGGGCCTAAGTGAATTATCTAAATAATAGAAAAATAAACACCACCTGTTTCTTACTATTAAATTAGAACTAACTGATTAGCACATGTGCACAGAGGGAAGTAGAACTCAGTGGAAGTCAAGCAGCGGGGAGGGGACAGGAGCGGATGGGCACAAATTTACCTAATGGGTACAGTTGTAACCCTGACTCAAGCACAACAAAAGCAATCCTTGTAACCCAAAGTACTTGTACCCCCCATAATATTTTTTTTCTTTTTCTTTCTTTTTTTTTTTTTTTTTTGCAGTTTTTGGCTGGGGCTGGGTTTGAACCTACCACTTCCAGCATATGGGGCTGATGCCCTACTCCCTTGAGCCACAGGTGCTGCCCAGCCCCATAATATTTTGAAATAATAAAGAAGTTTCTAAAACTTAGTAAGTACTTAGGTCCTAACAACTCAGTAGTAATTTGAAAATAAAATATACATAAATATTTGAAAATAAAATATACATAAAATGCAGTAGTAGTTTGAAAATAAAATATATATAAAATGCATTTTAAAAGAGTTTTTTTCCTTGCAGAGTAACTGTGAGAGTAAAAACTCATAATCAAAAAACTCATAAAAATATAATAAAATTTGCAGAAATGAACAATATTGGTGGCTTATGGAGGACACTGACTCATAAATGGATTTTCCCATCCCTCTGAACAGAGATACATGATTCATCTTAGAGAAAAACTTTATAATCTAGTTTCTGCTCATTTTAATTTTTATGTAAATATTCAGATTGGCCCTGCTTTCTTTTTGTGCAAATCAGTTGGCATCTTGACAAGTAGGACCAGAAAATATAATGTGCCTACATTTTTACTTTGTTAATATTTATAGGGACATCAATGAAAAGAAAAACAGCATATAGAGAAAGCCACTTTTATTTTTTCTTCCAGGATAACTAATTTATACACAGATTGGACTGAAATATTTGAGGTCTATACTATATTGGCCATTGTGGTTTTTTTTCTTTCCTGTTTCTATACTTGGATATAATTTGATTGAAGTAACACAAGATTCTAGTCTGATAGCTTAGGGTACTTGAACCCTTAATGAATTTCTAATAATGTATTTGTGTAACAAGCACTTACATATTGGTAGAATAAATATGTTGGACTTATGAGAGTTAAGTATAATTAGAGTGTTCATTTTTTATTTAAATTTGTTTCTAACAATAGTCTGTGGAAAGTTGTTTTGATCCATGAAATTCCTTATCTCAGACATTTTCTTGTCTTGAATACCTATGAATTGATGTGTCTTTCTAAGCAACCTGATTAGCCTTAAATACATAATTCACAAGGACTAAATTGTTAAATGTTAATCATGTTTATTGGGAATGTAAAATTCCCATAAATGAGGTTATTTGGACAGATTGATTTATAGATTGTTCTGAATGCTAAAATATTGCACATATTTGCTTTGGGTGAAATTAGGACTGGGCTGGATTCCTTTGTGATGAAAAATATATGTGAATTGACTCTGTTGTCTCATTAGGACCAGCTAGAGAACACAGAGCTGTGGGTTTGACAGAGTTCAGTGTTGAGGTTGAAATTTTGTCAGCAGAGGGCATGGAACGTGTCTGAGCAGGTAACTATTGTTGTTTTGGGTAAAGTAATGATTTGGCCAAATGTCTTCATTTATATACAACTTTGTTACTTATACTTATCAGTTTCAAATACTTTAAGTTTTTATTTATTTATTGTCCTTTGCAATTTGTTTTGCTTTCAAATAGACCTGATATTTTTCCTTTTTCCTGATTCTCTCTTCAATATATATTTCCTGGCAGTGTAAATTGTTAAGTGCTAAAATAATTACCAAGGGAAGCTGTGAAATCACCATCTTTGGAAATCTTTATCAGTAGGACAGATTTTCTGGAGTTATTGTAGGTGACAGGGTAAGGCAAGGGATAAAAGTACATAATTTTCTAAGTGTCTATTAACCTTAGGATCCTGAAATCTGCTTTTTTCAAGCAAAATGGAAGATGAATTGAGATTTAAATGTATCAACTGTTGATACTGGTTGAAAAGACTAGATCAGTGAAAAGTATACTAAAAAGGAAATACTGTGCTTTGGAGTTATTTTGTTTATATCGAATCTACCTTTTGGGGAAGAGGGGGTGTCTTTTCTCTTCAAAATTCTTTTTTTTATTCTGTATCTTTTTCTTGTTTCCCTGTTCTCTCCAAGTGGTGACTAGTTTAGAGTTCTGTGATGCTTAGGTGCTGGGCACTTCTCTGTTAACAGCACCTCTAGAGGGCAGCACGTGGCACTGGCAGTGGGGTGAACCAGATAATTGCTTACTACAGATTCAGGGAGACATGGAAGAAATGAGCTCCTGCAAGTGTAGCTGTCCCCATAGTCACTGATTGAGTGTTAGTTGGGCCCAGATTGGTGTGGGTTAGGGAGTTAGGGGGAGGAAAGGGCAAAGATCACAAAGGTGATGAGGCTTAGGGCTCTTAGTTTGCTCTTAATCTAAACAACTTACTTGGATATCTTTTCAAATAACTTTGAATTTTCAGACAATGGGCGAGTAGTCAAAAAAGCAAGCAGAAATTCTTGACATATTCTGCACTTAGCTTGCATTTTGCTTTCTTTACATCTTGTATATGAAATACTTTGTAACCACTGGTATGTAATTTATAATAATAATAGCTTATATTCTTAATTATTCAGAATTAAGCATATTCTTAATTATTATGTCTTATAGTTTCTTGTTTGTAAGATACTTCATTTTACTTTTATTTTTCATTTTTATTTTTCTCTTTTTTTTAAGTAGAGGTTTTATAACTTTGTTATAGTTTAGTTTTATCCAACACTGTTCAATTTTGAGCTGTGGATTTAATCTAACCTTTTTAATCCTCTTATTCTTTGTTTATATTTTACCCTAGCTTTTAATTTCTGGCTTTTTGGTTTTTAAAATTTTCACTTGTTTTAATTTAGTAGCCATTTAAAAAATAATTTTAAAAGGTAGTCTTTTAAAACATTTCTGTACTCTTTTATATTTGACTTTAACTCCCAAAGAATGCACCATTTATAGCTTTTTTCAAGGGGGGACCTATTTGTTCCAGCTGCCAGGGGTACTGGTGGCAGATAGTTTTAGCTGATTTGGGGATTGCAGAGAGCACCTCCTTCAAGATTACCCTCTGCCCAGGACATTCCATACTGAGTCTTGTTGGAGGCCCAGGTATAAAGAAACCCTGCCATTTTTACCAAATGCAGGATAACTCTGAAGGCTTCTCTTAGTCCTTATGGAGTCTTTGGAAGCTGTACGCTAGCCTGAATCCCAGTTTGACTTCTCTGTGCCGTCCCACTTCCTCTCCCTTCCAGACTAACTGATCCCAAGCTCACTTGTTAAGAAACATCATGTGCAGTAAAGTCCTGGTCAGAATCCACTTCCAGGAGAACTTGTCCTGTGATGCGAACCTCTTATTTTGTTGCTTGAACATCAACTTTATTCACATACAGCTTTATTTTTAATTTCACATAGGTAAATTTACCTATAGTTGACCCTCAAACACAGGGGTTTGGGTTGAACTGCACAAGTCTTCTTGTATGCAGATTTTTTTCAACAGAATATGCATGGAAAATAGAATATTCGTTGGATGGGAAACCCATGTAAGGAGGGTCGACTTTCTCTACTTAAGTGGGTCCTGCAGTGCTGACTGTGGGACTTGAGCATATGTGGGGGTTTTGGAACCAATACCACCCCCCCATACCAAGGGATGACAGTTCAGTAAAGTGCTCCCATGTTAAGTGTGTCCAAAATGCTGTTCCTCAAACATCCACGCATGTTCTCATTTTTCTGCCTTTGCACCTGCACTTCCCTCTTCTGGAGGGCTTTTCCACCATCAGCATTGTTGTACTCGGTTACTTCAGTGCCATTGGCTCAGAAAAACTGTCCCTTTGCCCTCCATTTAAAACTTCAAGACACTTCCACTTTGAAGATTTAAATATGCAGTTCTTCTTGTTTTATGGTATTTATCACCAAGTAGTATGTTATGTAATGAGTTTATTACTTTACTTTCTGTCTTACCTTTCTAGAGTGTAACCTCCACAGGCAGAAATGTTTTGTTCATCGCAGTATCCTCAGTACTTATGAACATGTGTTAAATTATTGAATGAATTAAAAAAGCTGGCTCTGGCCAGGTGTGGTGGCTCACACCTGTAGTCCTAGCACTGTGGGAGGCCGAGGTGAGTCGATTACCTAAGCTCAGAGGTTCAAGACCAGCATGAGCCAGAGTGGGCCAGAATGAGACCCATCTCTACAAAAACAAAAAAAAAACAAAAAACAAAAAACAAAAACCGGGTGTTGTGGTGGGTGCATGTAATCCCAGCTACTTGGGAGGCGAAGGGCAAGAGAATTGCTAAAGGAAGAAAGAAAAAAAAATTAAAAAAAAAACTGGCTTCGAAGTTTGATTGGATAAATAGCTTGGGTATTAATTTATTCTTCCTGAGGTAATTCCTTCATCCATAACAGGGAAATAATGAAATTATCCCTCCATTGTAGAGTTGTGATGAAAGAATCTAAAGAGATACAATCTGTGAGATGCTTTGGGGACCGCAAAGTTCAAAATAAACATATTGCCCAAAGGAGACTAACTTGCTTCACATCTTTGAACCTGCTTTTGCATAAGTGGTTGATTAGATAAGAAACTAATTTTAGGTGGTAATCCTGGGAAATTTTATTGGTTGATAGTTACTCTGTAAAGTTGTACTTCATATATTTCTTCTACAGTCATTGTAAACATTTCGAATGTCATTAAATGACAGTAAAGTCATGACAGCTGAGCATATCCACAGGGTATTCTAAGGATATCATCCATACAATAGCTATGCAGAAAACTGCGGGAGATAAGTCTAGAAAGGACTGAAGGGAGATGAGAGGTAGAACTGGAAGATGCGCCATTCCTGAGATCGTAGACTTCTGGCTTTTTCTGTTTTGACTGTATGTGTGTGTTTTTGTGTTTTTGTCCATGCACATGTATGTGTGTGTGTTTAATTAGAATTTTGATTCTAAAATGTAATTCCCAGCACAAGTAGAGTTAACATTACTATTTCGTTCAAAACTACTCCCCTCTCTTTTTACTCTACCCTTGGTGAATAGCTCTGAGTTTATGGAATGCTCAGGGGCACATCTGACAGTGAGGCTTGGAATTTAGGAGGGGATAAAAGGGGTTTTGAAAGCTCTGCTTTTCCTGTGGATCATCAGATTAATGGTTGTCTGTACTTTATGTAACTGGTGTGGTTATGTCTCTGTAGGCAGAAACAACTGTAAATGTCTCAGTGTCTTTAAAAACAGGTTTATTTCTTACATTTCATGTGCATCGTCTCAAGGTTATCCACTAGAAGTATGTTTTGCATTGTTCTTATTCAAGGACTTTGGGGAAGAATTCATTCCTGTTTCCACAATTATGGAGAAAATTTTTAAAGGTGTAGAAACTCATACTTTTGTGTTTAATGGCTTTGCCAGGAATGACGCCTATTCCTTCTGTTTACACATCATTTGTTCACATGTTGGCACAATCACAGGGAAAAGATAGAGCAGGCAGGGGGAAGCACTGGAAGTATTTGGCAGCATCCCTGATGGATGCCACAGGTAGGTTGGGCTTGGAGCCCTTCTGCCTTGGAAGGGCCTCTTGTCATCAGTAGGCCTAATTAGACCAAGGATGGCCCAGGGAAGAGATGGCTTGAAGTGAATTATTAAGGGCAAGTGCTCTTAGTTTTAGGTGAGTGGTTTAAAAATTTTAGTAAGCAAAAATATTCATTGAGGAACATGATAAAAATGGATTCCTAGACGCCCCTCCACCCCCTAGTGGTCTGTAAATTTACACTTTGAGAAATACTAGAAAGAAAATTTCTCTTTCTTTGACTTGTTTTCCTGGTTCTTCACTGGAGTAGAAATACTTTAGGTGAAATAGTCTACAGAGGATTTTAATTCAGCCTGTTTGTTAGGGGGCATTAAGTGGTGTTCCGAATTTAGCGGCCTTCCCAGGGCAGGGTGTTTCATGTGACGGTGTGCTGATGAAACTTAGTGATGACATGTAGGACCTTTTGATTATTTTTCCCAGGAATTGGGGGTGGCTAGTAGAGGATGCTGGGATTTGAAATATTAGACATCTTTATCTTTTTTTGTCATAAGCACAACTAATCAGCATAATGTTCTCATTCCTTATGCTTTACTGTTATAAAGATACCGTGTGGCATTTACCGAGTTGATTATTATCAGTGGCTTATTATCTCTATCCAATTAGAGATGGCACATTTCTGAAGGTTAAAGATTGTGTTTTCTAGGTCTCTGTGATTGACAAATCCATGTAAACACCCTAAGTAAAAATGTGTTAATACATTAATTAAGAATCCAATTTATATTTAGTGTGTTTTAGGACTCTCAAAATCCTACCCCCATACCCTACCCAATTAAAGCAATTTTTATGTATGGTAGTGCTTAGCTATGATCTGTATTAGATATGTAAGGAGATGTGCAGTTAGCCTTCTGTGGTTTGCATTGCTATAATTGTCTGTTTTAAGATTGTTCACAAGCAGGGCAGCGCCTGTGGCTCAAAGGAGTAGGGCACTGGCCCCGTATACCAGAAGTGGTGGGTTCAAACCCAGCCCCGGCCATAAACTGCAAAAAAAAAAAAAAAAAAAAAAAAAAGTTGCTCACAAATAGCAAAATCAGATCTAGGCATCTTCAATTACTGGTGTTAAGAACTCAAAAAAGCCTCTCTGAGAGTATCCGACATATACAGGGTGTCCATAAAATTCATGTGTCCAAATAGTTGACTATTTTAAATTGCACACAAACTTTATGGACACCCTCTATTAAGCACCTGGTAAATTATGAGTAAAAAAAGAATAGCCATTATCAAACATTTATAAAACAATAATCTGTTTTCCAAAATTATCTTGGGATAAATTTCCTAAAATAATATTGATAATTATTATTTTTTCTTCTTTTTTGGAGACAGTCTCACTCTGTCACCATGTGTACAGTGATGTGGCATCATAGTTCAGAGCAACCTCAAACTTGGGATTAAGAGATCTTCTTGCTTCAGCCTCCCAACTAGCTGGGACTACAGGTACTTGCCACAGTGCCTGGCTAGTTTGTTTTTATATATATATAAAAAAAAATATATATATTTTATATATATATATTTTTAAAAGATATATATATAAACTATAATAAAATATATAAAATATAATAAATATAATAAATATTTAAAATATAATAAAATATAATAAATATATAAAATATAATAAAATATAATAAATATAATAAATATTTAGTAGAGATAAGGTCTCACTCTTCCTCAGGCTGGTTTTGAACTCCTGAGCTCAAGCATTCTACCTGCCTTTGCCACCTAGAGTGCTAGGATTACAGGTATCAGTCACTATATCCAGCCTCAAATGTTGATAATTCTTATCAGAAATGGCTCTTTTACATGTTTAAATTTTCCTTATTAATTAGCCATGAATAGAGAAATTCAGATTAACTAGTAACAGCAGGCTTAGGAATAATATGGAAAATACCTATAGAATATCTTTTTCAAAACTTGGTTCTTAAAAACCTATATCACTCATTGATTGCTCTATAATCTTTCCACTGTGTTCTCCATACTCTGGGACTGAGCAAATAATTATTTTTGTCATTTTAAATGGTTCTTTTTTTGAAATGCTTTTTTTCTTTTCTCTGCAGATGACTCTGCCTTTTCTGATAATGCTAATGATTGACAATATGTTTAAAAGTAAGATCATTCAGTTAGTATTCTAAGCAATTTTGAAGAAATTGCACATTTCCTCTTGAAATGTCTCGTGTAATGTCTTAACTTTGTATCAGTATCTCAAAAAGCTGATAATTCTTTGAAATAATTAGACTGGTTATTCAATCACTGCTATATGTAAGCAGAATAGCTATTTTAATGCCCAGATACTACAAATTAGCTAAAATTATTCTAAATGAAAAATTACAATAAAATTTTACTTACAATGTTTTGTTAGAACTACTTTCAAATATAAATTCTAAATTCTTTCTCTATCATTTTACAGAAAGCTCTTCATAAGTACTTCATGTATAGTTATGGTCATGTATAGTTTAGAGAAAGATAAAAATATTTTTTAAAAATGAAAACTACATTTCTGGGAAGCATATGTAATTAATCTTATGACATACCTATTTTATGAAAGTGGTTTATTTATTTATTTATTTATTTATTTATTTATTTTGAGACAGAGTCTCACTTTGCTGCCTCTGGTAGAGTGCTGTGCCGTCATAGCTCACAGCAACCTCTAACTCTTGGGCTCAAGCGATAAGAGCACGGTAAAGCGGTCATTTCAACCACTAAGTTTCGAGTTTATTTCTTGTGCAGTAGTGGTAAGTGTAATACGCATGTTAAGTACAAATTGGATGGATAAAATAGTCAGCCCTATAGGGACTTAGAGGAGGAAGCAGTCACTGAAGGCTGGGCTGGGAAGTGGATTCCCCTGCTCTGCTTTGCCCCACATCTGAAAAGTAAAGCTTGATGGGAGGTATGCCATGTGGGCAATGAGAGAGAGGGAGGGAGTAAAGCAGAATTAATGGCAGAGATCCTTATTCTTTTTCCTTTAAAATTCTTTTCTTGGGATAATTGCCATTTAATGTAAATTAGCTTGCAAAGCACTGGGAAAAAAGACTAAGGGTTGAATAGAAGAAGGAATACATTAAACTCCCACCTTAACTTCTGGGCCACGCTTTTGCGCATTTAAAGATGAAACTATGACGGCTGGGCAGAGGACATTTTGAGGGAGACTGAGAAACTGAGAAACAGTTTGCAGTAATTTTGTGTTGGTGACCCATCAGGCTGACTTTGTTGACTTTCAAATTTCTTTAATATTCTGAAATAAGAACAGTCTAAAATGTGCTTTTAAAAGAACAGTTAGCAAAGCAGTGGAATGAAAAGAGAATTTTGTGTGTATGCCTTAATGCCTTTGGAGCAGTCTCCACAAACCACTGAATGATCAAAGATGAAAGCAGAAGAAGATATTTGTGGAGGGACCATGGAACGTCACCACAGGCAGATGTTGTGAGGGACGTATGGAAGGTTGAGTTTTTTTTTGTAGAGACCGAGTCTCACTTTTTCACCCTCGGTAGAGTGTAGTGTGTTGAGTTGTTCTCCTTGAGGACTTTACAATGTCTGAGCTGTTTATAATTTTTTTTTTTTTAGGATACATTAAAATTTGGTTTAATAATTCTTTGCAGCAAAAAAAGAAAAATCACATTTGTAGTGAACGAACAACAAACATTTTTAGGCTATTATTTTTAACTACCATCCCATGAATTCATAGGAAAGAGGCTCCAGTAGCTCAGGGAGGCACCTTGCCATTGAATGTGACAAAACACTGACTTTTGAATTCATGGGAAATAGGTTCTAGCACCTTGTATCACTGTTACATGGGGTCTAATTGGTTATCCTGTGTGCTATGCTATACACCGATTATGCCATGAGCTCATGGAGACTAAATAGGTTCTTGCACCTAAAAGCACGGGTCCACGGATACTCCTGTGTGCTGTGTTATATGCTTTATCCCATGAATTCATAGGGAATGGGTTCCAGGAGCTCAGGCTCCTTTCCATTGGTTCTCACAAAGTGGGCTTCTCTGGGTGGAGCAGGCTGGCGCTTCAGTTGAACTCAGGTACCTTTCTCTTTGGCTTCCTTCTTTTTCTGATCATTTTCCTTCACACGTTTCAGGAAGCTATCTCAGCTCTTAGAGTGCTTAATATGCTCAATACGAACATTAATCCTCTGGGCAAGAATCTTGCCCTTAACTTGTTTGTTTACAACAATGCCAACAGCATGCTGGGTAACACTGTAGATTCTTCCAGTTTTGCCATGGTAACATTTGTGTGGCATGCCTTTCTGAGCAGTACCCATTCCCTTGATGTCTACAATATCACCTTTCTTGTAGATTCACATGTATGTGGCCAAAGGAGCAGCTCCATGTTTTCTAAAAGGCCTAGAGAACATGTATCGAGTGACTCTCTTCTTTCCCTTTGTGTTTGTCATTTTGGTGAATTACTGAAAGATGGCGTCTCTGGCCGAAAGGCATGAAAATTAATTGATGGGAAAATACAAAGCAAGATTTGGGCCCTTTCATATCTTAGTTGTTGATGCAAGGCAAGGCTTGGGCCAATTGTAAAGTATGGCAGGTGATGACTGAGGTGCTGCGAAGCTGTGAAATTTCCTTAATAATCAAATAAGAGGCTCAGCGGCTAGGATGCCAATCACATACACCAGAGCTAGTGGGTTTGAACCCAGCCCAGGCCTGCCAAACAATGACAACTACAACCAAAAAAATAGCCAGGAGTTGTGGTGGGCACCTGTGGTCCCAGCTACTTGGGAGGCTGAGGCAAGAGAATCACTTAAGCCCAGGAGTTTGAGGTTGCTGTCAGCTGTGAGGCTATGGCACTCTTCCCAGGGCAACACAGTGAAACTCTATCTCAAAAAAAAAAATCTAATAAGAAAGCTTACTTAATATTTAAATAACGTTAAATGCCTAACTTTGCAATAGTAGGTTGAAAGATTATTAATCATCACTGCCTTGCCAAGTCACCACAGCACTTATAACATCTGATGGTGTCTATTTGCCTGTCTGGACTTGGAAGCTAGCACACTGCAAGTCGAACACCACTGTAAAACTGAAGCCATGCGGGCATACAAATAGTGACAGTGTACGTATGTTTGTTTTTCGTGACACTGTGACAAGACATTGTTGTCTAGAAAGTTCATGCTCCAGAACTATGCAATCGAGTTCCACCAAAAAAATCCCCAAAACCTCAATGTTTTAAGTAACTATACAATTTTGTGTTGGGCCACTCTCATAGCCTTTTTAGGCCACATGTGGCCCACAGGCCACAGGTTGGACCCCCCGTCCTATATCCTACTGGAGCTTCTGTCTACTAATTCTATTACTAAGGAAAGTGTTGAAATTTCTAACTGTAATTTTGGATTCATCTGTGTTTCAGTAATGACAGGTTTGTTTTTCTTTTTTTTTTTTTTTGAGACCAAGTCTCAAGCTGTCACCCTGGGTAGAGTGCTATGGTGTCACAGTTCACAGCAACCTCCAACTCCTGGGCTCAAGTGATTCTCTTGCCTCAGCCTCCCAAATAGCTGGGACTACAGGTGCCCACCATGACACCCGGTTATTTTTTGGTTGCAGTTGTCATTGTTCTTTGGCGGGCCTGGGCTGGATTCAAACCTGCCAGTTCAGATGTATGGGGCTGGTGCCCTAACCACTGAGCTAAAAGCACTGAGCCATTACTGACCGTTTTTGTTCAGATATTTTGGAACTCCATTGTTAGGCGGATATACCTTTAGAATTGTATGTCTTCTTGATGAACTGAACTTTTTTTTCTTTTTCTTTTTTAGACAGTCTCTCTCTTCATTGCCTCAGCTAGAGTTACAGTAGTATCATCATAG
The DNA here is from genome assembly GCA_963575145.1 of Galago senegalensis. Lineage (NCBI taxonomy): Eukaryota > Metazoa > Chordata > Mammalia > Primates > Galagidae > Galago > Galago senegalensis. Next base: position 14,481 of record CAUYTI010148914.1, read on the forward strand.
CTCACGGCAATCTCAAACTCCTGGGCTAAAGCGATCCTTGTGTCTCAGCCTCCCCAGTAGCTGAGACTACAGGTGTGCGACACCATGCCTGGCTAATTTTTCTATTTTTGGTAGAGACGATCTCACTCTTATTCAGGCTTGTCTTAAACCCTTAGCCTCAAGCAATCCTTCTACTTGGGGCTCCCAAAGCGCTGGGATTACAGACATTAGCCACTGCACTCAGCTGACACTTTTTCAATACGAAATATCTCTTTTTATCCCTGGTAATCTTTTTTGCTCAAAAGTCTAATTGGGGCTGGGCATGGTGGCTCATGCCTGCACTTTAGGAGGCTGAGGTGGGAGAATTGCTTGAAGCCAAAATCAAGACCAGCTTGAACAAGAGTGAGACTCCAGTTGTATTAAAAAATTCTATTAGGCGGTGCCCATAGCTCAGTGGGTAGGGCGCTGGCCACATACACTAAGGCTAGCTGGTTCAAACCCAGCCTGGGCTAGCTAAAACAATGACAACTGCAACAACAACAAAATAGCCAGGCATTGTGGCAGAGATGTGTAGTCCCAGCTACTTGGGAGGCTGAGGCAAGAGAATTGCTTAAGCACAAGAGTTTGAGGTTGCTGTGAGTTGTGACACCACCACACTCTATTCAGGTGGACAGCTTGAGATGCTGTCTCAAAAAAACATTATATTAAAAAACATAAAATCTAGACTTCTTTGCCTCCTTGCCTACTTGTGCTGACAATGGATGCCTGTTCACTGTCTGTAGCGAACACATTTTGCTCTGTAAGCCTACATCTTGCTCTTACACTGTACACCTACCCTTCTCTTCCTTAAGGAACCTTGGGCGCCGGCCACATGCACCAGTGCTGAAGGGTTTGAACCAGCCTGGACCTGCTGAACGACAATGACAACTACAACAACAACAAAAAATAGCCAGGCATTGTGGCAGGCACTTGTAGTCCCAGCTACTTGGGCTGAGGCAAAAGAATTGCTTAAGCCCTAAGAGTTTGAGGTTGCTGTGAGCGGTGATGCCATGGCACTCTACTGAGGGCAACATAATGAGACTGTCTCAAAAAAAAAAAAACAAACAAAGAAACAAAACCTTGTTCCATGCTTGTCTTACAAAAAAGTAAATAAAATAAATAAAATCGGCCAGGTGTGGTTGCTCACGCCTATGATCTTAGCACTCTGGGAGGCCAACGAGAGTGGAATAGCTCACAAGTTCAAGACCAGCCTGAGCAAAAGCAAGACCCTGTCTCTACTAAAAATAGAAAAAGTGAGGCAGGAGGATCACTTGAGCCCAAGAGTTGGAGGTTGCTGTGAGCTATGACACCATGGCACTCTGCTCAAGGTGACAGCTTGAGACTCTGTCTCAAAAAAAAAAAAATGAAGTCTAATTTGTCCAATTTTGGGGGGTTCATGTTTATATCTTTTTGGTATATCTTTTTCTATGATGTTGACTCAGTTGATCTTGATTACTCAGCTGAAAATCAATACATTACTCAACCAAAACTAAATAAATTAAAAAGAAAAAAAAGTTCAACCAAGGCACAGCAGTAAACAAAAGTAAAAATGAGTGGAAACTGAAAATAAAACGAGCAGAACAGACAGCACACAAGTTTCAGTGTAACAAAGCGAAAATTTATTTAAGAACAAAGGGAGGCTTGGCGCCTGTGGCTCAAGCTGCTAAGGTGCCAGCCACATACACCTAAGGTGCGGGTTTGAATCCAGCCTGAGCCCGCCAAAGAACAATAAGGCTGCAACCAAAAAAAGCCAGGCGTTGTGGCAGGCGCCTGTGGTCCCAGCTACTTGGGAGGCTGAGACAGGAGACTCGCTTGAGCCCAGGAGTTGGAAGTTGCTGTGAGCAGTGAAGCCATGGTACTTTACCCAGGGGCTCAGCTTGAGGCTCTGTCTCAAAAAAAGAAATAAAATAAAATAAAAGAACAAAGGGAAAGTTTAGAGCACTTTCAAAGAGAGAAGTGAGTCACTCTCCTGAATGAGAAGACATGGTAGAGACAGAGTTGCAAAGGCAGTGAGTATGTGTGAATACCTCTTCCTCTCAGTTTGAAATTAATTGCTGTGGCAGGCACTTGTAGTCCCATCTACTTGGGAGGCTGAGGCAAAAGAATTAACCCTTTCATTGGCCTCTCTGTACCTCTGGGAATTATTGATCTTTTCTATTGGTCATTGACTATTGCCTTTTTCTATTGGTCATTGGTTACCTAGGTTACCTTATACCCACATACTTTCTCTTTCTTGAGACAGTCTCAAGCTGTCACCCTGGGTAGAGTGCTATGGCATCATAGCTCACAGCAACTTCCAACTTTCTTGCCTCAGTTTTTTCTATTTTATTTATTTATTTATTTTTGAGACAGAGTCTCAAGCTGTCACCCTGGGTAGAGTGCCATGGTATCATAGCTCACAGCAACCTCAAACTCTTGGGCTTAAGTGATTCTCTTGCCTCAGCATCCAAGTGGCTGGGACTATAGGCACCTGCCAGAATGCCCAGCTATTTTTTGGTTGTAGTTGTCATTGTTGTTTGGCAGCCCCAGGCTGGATTTGAACCCGCCAGCCTCGGTGTATGTTACTTTTAGTAGTAGAGTTTTTGTTATTTTTAGTAGAGACAGGGTCTCACTCTTGCTCAGGCTAGTCTCCAACTCATGACTCAAGCAAATCCACCTGCCTCGGCCTCCTAGAGTGCTAGGATTACAGGTGTGAGCGGCCACGCCCAGCCAAGTGAATTTCCTATAGATAGCATATAATTGGGTCTTTTAATCCTTCTGATGGTCTTTGTATTTTAATTGATATGTTTAGGCCAAGATATACCAAAAAGATATAACTACGAACCCCCCAAATTGGACAAATCAAACTTTATTTATTTTACTTACTTTTTTATAAGGCAAGCATGGACCAAGGTATAATTATTGATATGTTTCAGTTTAGGTCTACCATTTTATTATTTGAGTTTTTTTCCTGTTTATTATTCCTCTATTTCCCCTTCCCTGACCTTGTTTGGGTTATTTGAACATTTTCCTGTATCTTTTGTGATTCTGACTATATCTACTTATGTAACTTTTTTTAGTGACTTTAATTTTAGGAATTAAAAAATACAAAGTTAATATTTCTTTTTTTTTTTTTTTTGAGACAGAGCCTCAAGCTGTCACCCTGGGTAGAGTGCCATGGCTTCACTGCTGACAGCAATCTCCAACTCCTGGGCTCAAGCGAGTCTCCTGCCACCGCCTCCCAAGTAGCTGGGACCAAGGCACCTGCCACAATGCCCAGCTATTTTTTGGTTGCAGCCGTCATTGTTGTTTGGCGGCCCAGCTGGATTTGAACCCGCCAGCTCAGGTGTATGTGGCTGGTGCCTTAGCAGCTTGAACCATAGGCACTGAGTCTGTTTA
>CAUYTI010148916.1:0-32276 GCA_963575145.1 Galago senegalensis
CCAGCCTGGACCCGCCAAACAACAATGACGGCTGCAACCAAAAAATAGCTGGGTGTTGTGGTGGGCACCTGTGGTCCCAGCTACTTGGGAGGCTGAGGCAGGAGACTCGCTTGAGCCCAGGAGTTGGAGGTTGCTGTGAGCTGTAATGCCACGGCCCTCTACCCAGGGGGACAGCTTGAGGCTCCTGTCTCAAAAAAAAAAAAAAGTTTGTTATGAGGATTAGACATGATATATGTAAAGTGCTTGATGCACTGCTTAGGATTTAATAATTCGGTAAATGTTAGCTGGTTTCATCATCTTGCCTTATGCTCATTAGCATTATGCAAGAAGCAACCCAGCTAAGAGACCACAGTCAGAACAGTACTTCTCTGAGGAAAATTGCTCTTTCATCCATCTCTGAAACAACTGGGATCTCTAGAATTATTATTGGTACCAACGTGACCGTTGCTTGGCTTGATTTCCATGGTTACATTACCTAACCTCTGGGACTAGAGCTTCTTTTTTTTTTGGGGGGGGGACAGATCTCACTATGTCATCCTCAGTAGGGTGCCGTAGCATCATAGCTCACAGCAACCTCAAACTGGAGCTTCTTTATTGTGAACAAAGATGGTTTCTCTATCCATACTCAAAGGTAATGACACATGAAAATGACTGGTTTATGCTAATTGTCACAATAGCTAATATTTTAGAATTAGGTGAGATAATTCAAAGGGATATAAAAGTCTAAGGGTACTGTGTAATGTACATCCAAAGGCATTGGTCCAAAATTTGCTGACTCACAGGCGTCAGTGAGTTGAAGGATTCATGATTCAAAACAATTATGCCGACCACTCTGGCTGTGTATACATTGGTAAGCACCTTCTCTTTGGAAAGCTAATGATGTCACATGGCTTCCCTTTTCATTCCGTGGTGTTTTAAAAGAATTTTTTTTTTAGGTTCAGATAATTATAAACAAAACTTCAGGCCATATATCTACCAGTAGACAGTCCTTTTGCTCATACACAGTGAAGAAGTTTAGATATAAAGCAAAATCACAAGAATGAAAGTGAAATAGAAAAGAAGGGAAAAGAAAATAGTGGCTACAATCACCTTCATAATTATGTTCTTTGAGCACGCCATGCTAAGTACTTTAAACATCTTATCTGAAATCCAGCCTGTAAGGAGATACCATTATCTCCAGCAAGAAGAAATTTAGGCTTATAGAGGTTTAATAACTTGGCCATGAGATACAGAGTAGTGCCCTTTTTCTAAATGTCTACTTTCCTTGTTTTGTTTCCTTAAGGATGGTTGAGTAGAACTAGCCATGGTAGGTCCTTCCCTCATGCTGACACATTATGACATAGAGAACATTGAGAGTACCAGATGACACAGTTGCTGTCAGTCTCTTCTCCAACTGGGAAAAATTCAAGAATGAGCTTGTGCCATGGACCTTTATAGTCTGGAGAGTCCAAAATGTTTACCTCCCTACCTGTAAGCCTGGGTAACTCTGCAGTGACAGGGAGATCTATTCCCCTTTACCATTAGTTGTTTAATCCCCAAGATGATGAGTTATGAGGCCTTTCATCAATTAGCCTGCTATTTAATTTCCTTCACTGTCATTTATGAAGCATGTGCTATAAGTAAAACCTATTCATACTGGTCCTGTGGGGGTCAGAAAAGTGAAAAAAATTGTTACTGCCCCCCAAGAGTAAATGACTAACTACTCTAGTGGACTTGACATGAATAGGTAGATAGGGAGGGAGGCAGATAGATACGTAGAGATGGGTAGATAAGGAGATGGTGACAAATATAAGAATAATGTGTTCTGTGAGCAAAGGAAGAGGGTGTCTAATTCTAGCTTAAGGCTGGTAATCTGAAGAGCTACCTTAGAAGAGGTAGGATTTGATCTGAGCTTTGAAAAAAAGGATGAGTGATGAATCTTGGAGGAGTCAGGATACCAGGCAGAGAAGACTGTCTGTCAAACCCATAGATGGCCATCTTATCTTTCTTGTTTAATGAGCCCAGGACTCATATGAGTTCCTTTCTCCATACAACAGCCTAAGGGATCACCATCAATTCAACATAATTGATTAATACACCAAAGAAATCTTCTTGACCATTGTTGACTTACCCCATTAAGTGGCTCTGTTAAGGGAAGTAATAGCAGAATGTCTATACCCAGGGACCCAAGTAGACAGCCATTTGGATTCACAGATTCACTTTATTCCAATTAAAATAAAGGCCACAACACATATAAGTACCTATTTATAGAGATGTCCTTGGGACCTCTTATATCATTCCTTACCTCTCTCTTGTCTACACTTCTCATGATGCTTTACATAACAGGGGCATTTGTTGTTCACCTAATTTGTGCAGGGCTCTTTGCTAAGTACCATACAAAGATGCATAAGAGAAAGTTTCTGTTCTCAAGGAGTAGTCAGCTTGTGGGAATAATAAGACCAATGTTTAGAAAATCATATAGTCCATATGATGGACTTTCTAAACTTGTGTAGTTTAGAAAACTTACATAGTTCATATAATCTAAAAGGTCAGGTACATGGGCATTTTGAAATTTTTCACTCCTATTCACCACAAAGTAAATTGGCTTGGAAAAACAAAATCTTCCTCCCAAATGTAGTCTGGTTTCAGGAAAATATAATTTACACAAGAAGGTGATGATCTTTTATTCTCGAACTTTCTCCACTTTTTTCTATCTATATAATCCCATGTTGGGGTTTTGAGATGTATCCACAAGTTCTGTTTGGTTTGGGCAGGATTCTATGCTACTAATCCCAAATGATCATCTTAACTGAATAATGAGCTTCTAATGAAGAAAAAACATGACAGGACAAAAATTCCTCTCAAATATTAGTGCTAGCAGCCAAATGGAACAAATGAGTTTTATATCTGACCCTGAACAGGTAGAAAAAAAAATACAGAACATGTATTTTCAAATAATTTAAATAAAAGATGAAATTGAAACATAAAGTCAATAACCAAATTAATCATCTTATTAGAAAGAAAGTATAGCCTTCGTTGTTGTAATGGAAAACGTCAATGGAGTAGAAAATTGACCAGTCTTCTTACATTAGGAAAAAAATCTGGTGCCTGGTTGCCAAGGAAGCTCTGCTCATATTAGCTTTTATTACATCCTCTGTAATGGATTAGAGCCTGTTAAGTCTCATTAGTACATTACAAATATAAATTTTTAAAAGGCATATTAAATAATATAAAATGTTTCAGTATGGTTAAGGCTGAGTGTTAAAAGATCAAATTTACATTCTCCTGTTTTGAAAGTAAACCCATTTGGTCTTTTTTTGGGGGGAGGGTCTGTCTTTGTTTGTTTTGAAGATATTTGGCAATGTGAAATTATGGAGAACTAGATCCGGAACTAAACAGAAAATCGGAAAGGAAGGGATGGAAGTAAGTGTATCCAATGGCTTTTCAGATAACTCACCTGACGGATCAAATCATGGGACCAGAAGTATGATCCTAGCTTCATCAAACTGGATTAGAATTAAGGCTCTGACATGTAAAAATTATATTTTGAAATGTTTTTCTTTTTTTTATAATATTCTATCATCATAGTCACTTGCTATGATTTTAAGATGTTAGAGTGGTCTAAATTAAAGATAATAGAAAAAGTAAAGGAAAAAATCACCACATGGAGCAAAAGAGTGTTCAATAATAAGAGTGTGCATGAGGGTAAACACACAGAGTGTGCTCACTCCGGGCTTCCCTGCTAACATGGCATGTGCCCCCACAGCATTCTGGCCCCTTTTCCACCCTAGAATTAATGTGTGTCTCATTTGTGGCATAAAACTAAAAATTTTCTGAGAGGTGAGTTACAGGCATTTCAGAGTATGGCAGAGGCAGCAGTGTTGTGAGAATAGGAAAATGCTACCTCAATACCATCATTTTTCTCAGTTCTCAACCCATAGGCAGGTATTAGAGAGTAGGAAGGTGCATTTGGGTAAAGGCGCTGGGCGAGTATGTGCATGGTAGATGTGGAGTAGCATTTGGGTAAAGGCGCCGGGTGTGTGAATGCGTGGTAGATGTGGAGTAGCATTTGGGTAAAGGCGCTGGGCAAATATGTGCGTGGTAGATGTGAAGAAGCATTTGGGTAAAGGCGCTGGGTGTGTATGTGCGTGTGTAGATATGGAGTAGCATTTGGGTAAAGGTCCCGGGTTTGTGTGTGCGTGGTAGATGTGGAGTAGCATTTGGGTAAAGGCGCCGGGTGTGTGAATGCGTGGTAGATGTGGAGTAGCATTTGGGTAAAGGCGCCAGGTGTGTATGTGTGTGGTAGATGTGGAGTAGCATTTGAGTAAAGGCGCCGGGTGTGTATGTGCGTGGTAGATGTGGAGTAGCATTTGGGTAAAGGCGCTGGGCGTGTATGTACATATGTAGATGTGGAGTAGCATTTGAGTAAAGGCACCGGGCATGTGTGTGCATGTGTAGATGTGGAGTAGCATTTGGGTAAAGGCGCCGGGTGTGTGAATGCGTGGTAGATGTGGAGTAGCATTTGGGTAAAGGCGCTGGGCGTGTGTGTGCGTGTGTAGATGTGGAGTAGCATTTGGTTAAAGGCGCCGAGCGTGTGTGTGCGTGTGTAGATGTGGAGTAGCATTTGGGTAAAGGCGATGGGCGTGTGTGTGCGTGTGTAGATGTGGAGTAGCATTTGGTTAAAGGTGCTGGGTTTGTATGTGTGTGGTAGATGTGGAGTAGCATGTGTTACTATCTCTTCTATTAATTTGTTTCAGCCCTTGAATGTTTTATTATAATTAATGTGTTCATTTTCTGTCCTCATGCCCAGGAGCACATTGCAGTAGGCATAATTTCAAAAACTGGTGAAAGCCATTAAATAAATAATTAGTTTAAGGTGATAAAATACATTAATTTAAGTGATTGAGAACACCTAGTGCTAGCTCTGACTAAAACAATTCTTTAAGAAAAAAAGTCACATTTTTAAAACTCCAGCTTCAGAGTGCCACTCTATTAGTCTAAATATATAAGATTGGCACCAAACCCCAAAGGGTGGCAAGTGGCACTTTGATAGACCAAGACAGACAAGAGATTCCAGAGCAGAATCCCCCACCCCCACCCCCAATAAATATCCTCTTCCTCCAGTTATCCAGTGTCTAATCTGCGGGTCCACTAGCAAGGAGCCACAGAGCCGTTCAGCGTCCACCATTTGTGTATACAGACAGAGCTTACTTTTAACCAGGAGGATGATGACTTAGTACCTCAGGTTTTCAACAGGTTGGGATCTTAGATAGAGTTCATGTTGAGGGGAGAAGTGAAAGAATTTTTCTTGGGAGGGGGAAATGTGTGCGTGAGTGAGTAATACCATAGTTATCACTCACTAATACTAAAAGCTTGAGGGATTGGTTTCTCATAGAGCTGAGTCATATACAGAATGTTGACGTGTGCATATCACTTATCTATCTATAACCAAGTGGGCCTAATTTTTACCAGTAACTAATCATAGATAACTATACCATTCATTTGAAAAGCTTTGTCGATATGCCTAAGTAGGTCTCCTACACATCTCTGCCCATATCCTGAATTAGGTAATAAGGGCCTTTTGTAATCTAATTCCATCTTAACCCTATTTTTTTTTTTTCTGTCCAGAAGTCTCATTTCATGAAAGAAGATTTGGCAGTCACACACACAAAAATGAAATAGAATAGACTAATATTTGTAAAAGTATGTGTAAGTACAGCAGAAATGTTAATTGATTTATGCATGTCAAAATTGGTATATTAATCTAAAAGGTACAAAAAATGTACTTCACTGCTTATGTCTTATGAATTGGTACTGTGAGTTTTTAGTTTTTTGGGTTTTTTTAGTTTTTGGCTAATTTCATGGTTTTCATCTTTAGATTCTGGTGACTACAGTTACGTGTCATTCATTTCAAGGGACAGAAATGTCCTTTTTATCTTCTTCCACTGATTTGTTTTTTCTTCTTTTTCTGGACTGAATTTAAGAGAGTAACCAGTTTATAAAGACAATGTTCTAGAATCTGCTGATCATTTATAATAACCCTAATTGCCACAGAGAGGGTGGCATTAGTCATCATATGACTTTGGCCCCTGGAATTGTTTCCTTACCCATAAACTGGGATAGAAATGACCTCCCTGCTTTCTTTTCACAAATAATTTGAGATTCAGTCTTTTATTGGTCATAAATTTTTTTAACTATGCAGAGTGTTACATGAATGTAAGAATTAGAACCATCGCTAATCTTGTTTTAATGCCTTTCGTGTGTTCAAGGGTTTTAGTGAGTCTTAGCATGTCATATTTTCTAAATGGCTTTACTTCAATATAAAAAAAAGCAACAGGGCCAGGCATGGTGCCGCACGTCTTTAATCCTAGCACGTTGGGAGTCTGAGGCAGGCGAATGGCTTGAGCTCAGGAGTTTGAGGCCAGCCTAAGCAAAAGTGAGACCCCAAGATCCCATCTCTATTATAAATAGAAAAATTAACAAGGCATCATAGCAGGCACCTATAGTCCCAGCTACTTGGGAGGCTGAGGCAGGAGGATCTCTTGAGACCAAGCATATGAGGTTGCTGTGAGCCATGATGCCACGGCTCTCTAGCCTGGGAAGCTGTGTGAGACTCTGTCTCAAAAAAAAACAATAAAAACACAGATATAAAGGTAACTAAATTAAATAAAACTTAGCTGTTCCATGTAGTAGAATTTACCCATATCATAGCTTCCTATGCTTGTTCTCTGTATCTGGTCCCTTTCCCATTTTGCTTTGACTTAGGAATGAATGGAAGCAATAAAAAGAGGCCATAGTCAAGTTTTCTGTTTCTGGGGAAGGGGGGGTAGCAGAAGGAACAAACCTCCTAAATCTCCTTGAAATCTGTGTTTCAATTTTGCCTACAAGTATTTGGGGAAATGCACAATCCTGTTCACGTAAGGACAAAGTTGATCAACTGAACTTCTGGCCCTCCAACAATAGGGGAAACCACAGAGGAGAGGAGGTACAGCTAGACAGTCATCAGGTCTGGCTGCTTTGTCTTAATCAGGAGGGCTTGTGTTTTTCCATGTTGTCAAGTATGGGGGTCATACAATGCTTACCTGTACTATACACTGTAAGAGCAACTGGCCTGAACACAAGTTGAAGAATTGGAGTTTAAACTCTGCTGAGCCACCTCTAACAATGCCTCCTTCCTAATGATGCCTTTCGTCATATGGCTTCCTAGAGCTCATAGATCTCTTCACATAGATCACCTTCAACTTTAAAGGTAGTCCCAGACAGGAGTGGGCAGCTGCTATTATTGCAAAACCTGCCCAGACCTGGCCATGTCAAGGTGAGATGTTTTTATGGGACATACTTGTCTCTGCTCAGATTCTGAAAGTGGAAGGAAAAGGAACAACATAAAGCCAGAAACTTGACTGCCTTCTTTTTCAGGCTCATGGAAGGCAGGATCCACCACAGGGAAGACAGCATTTTATTCAGGAAAATACCTTGCCGGGAGGGAGTCTGTTAAGTGTGAGCTGTGAGCCACTGCCCACTTTCCAGGGGTCATAATTCCAAAGGAGAAACAAAAAAGAAGCAAAATCAGCAGCATCTCACCGGAGTGAGATTTGGGAAGAAGGACCCTGGAAAGGAGAAAAGAGGAGATGAGAAGAAAAGGCAGGAAAGTAACAAGAGACAGAAACTGGGAGAAGAGATGGTGGAGAGGAGCCATCACCACTCCAGCAGGTGGTGGAGGAAGCACCAGCCCCAGGTCGCCCTCCATCCTTCCATTACTCACAACAGCCGAGGGCAGTGGAAGGAACTCCAGGACAGGTTTGAGGAAAGAAAGGATGTCTTTTATGTGTTACCTTTCCACTCTCACAGAAATACAAAGTACTATAGAAGCATCAAGAGCCAATCAGCCTTGCTTGGGAAGTCTGGGTTCATCCAAGAGAGAAAAGGGTGAGTAGGCCCTTGCCTACGTGGTCAGGAATGGCGGGCAGTGCATTTCTTAGAGGATACAGCATGTGCAAAGGCCCAGAGGTCTGAAAGTCCCTGAACAGCTTGGAGAAAAACCAAGTCATGGGAGTTCTTAATTAGACTAATTTTTTTATTTATTGTTAAAAAATGGGTAACTAAAGAAGGAATTTAAGTAGGAGAAAGACATAAGCAGAATTGTGTCATAAAAGGAGAGTCCCTTTAACTATTGTATTTATTCAATGAAATATTCACCAAGCTCTTATGCGTTAGCTGCCAGGGTCACCGTGATGAATTGACACACTGTTTCTTATTCTCATGGCTCTTACAGCATGGTTAGGAAATAGATGTTATAAAACAGTCACAAAAATTAAAGTTTAATTAGAAATAGTGGGAAGTGCTTTACAAAGTGTGTTTGTGTGTTTTGACTGAGAATTAGAAGGAAGACCAAACTTTGGTTGGGAGTTGTGAAGGAGTCAGGTCAAGTAGGGTCACCCACCTAAAACCCAGCAGGTGAGAGCACGCACTCCCCAACTCAGGCAGGAGAGCGGCTGTGTGGCACTTTGGGAGCTGGAAGATCAGCAGCCAATGAGGAGGCCACTCCAAAGGTCCAGGCAGGTCTTTATTCCTCATCTACAATGCAGTGATTGGTCTGCATTGGTCTCTAAAGCCACCAGCAGCTCTGAACTTAATAAGCATCCACTAAGTGTTTGACATTGTGCTAGATGTGGACTAGGAAGGAAATAAAAGATAGATAAGGTATGGGTCCTCCTTAGAGTGACTGTCCAACAAATCAGGCATTTGGTGCAGAGTCAGAGAGTTAGGCTCCAGGTATGGATTGAGTTTTAGAGAACTTTGACAGAATTTTTATAGCATTTCCTCCTATTTCTTGTACCACTTCCAGAGCCCAAATTCTGTTTAAGTTTCTTCCCTTGGATCACTTGCTCTTTGGGGTTCTCCAGCCACAAAGGAAATGTAGGTAAATATAGATAGATAGAGATATTCGAAACTTACAACATCTGATACAGTATTGAACACACACATACATACGCATATATGTATGTGTGTATATATTATATATACATAGATGTACCTATCATCTTTACAGTGGAGATAAAGGTGTTATTAACCAACTGAAGAACTGCTATGTAATTGGTAACTTGCACTAACTTACAGGAACAGTGCCTTGCACCTAAAAGGCATTCCAAACTATTTGTACAGGTAAATAAATGCACAAATGAACTCTGCTTCAAAGTGTACAGCTGAGAAACAGAGTCAGTGCCTGCCGCAGACCCCAGAACTGAAGTATCCATGCAATCTGCTCATGGGGCTGTCCTTAAGTGCTTTTGCTAACGTGATAGATGAAAGGCAGGATGTGTTCCCACTCTTTCTCTATCCACTCAAAAGGATTCTTGCTCTGCCCACTCACTTTCTTTTCCCACGCACTGATAAGCTTCAAAAAGCTGCTATCACTGGTTTGGGGGCTTTTGTATTCAGAACTGGGAGGAAATTGAGCAAAAGAAGTGAAAAGATGCTTTAGCTAGGGTTAAAGGGAGAATGGTTTGGGGATCTATCTTTTTTTTTTTTCCCTTATATATATTTTCAGTAATTCTTATACTTTTTTATAAATAGGATCACATCATAAATTCTATTTATATTGTTGGCATTGTTTTCTTTTTACTGAGCCCTCCAAAAAGAATTATCTTTTATTTCAAAATATCATGGGAGTACAAATGTTTTGAGTTGCATGAACTGCTTTTGTAATCAGGGCTATAAGGCTGTCCAGTTCCCAGATGGTGTTCATTGTACCCCTTAGGAAGTGTATAAGTCTTCCTTTATTGCTGTATCCACACCAGCATCTATTGTTTATGGACGTTTTAATAAAAGCCATTCTACCTGGGCTAAGGTGATGATCTCATTGTGGTTTTGATTTACATTTCCCTGATGATTAGGGACATTGTGCATTTTTTCATATATTTATTGGCCATTTATCTTCTTTTTAAAAGCTTCTGTTTGTGTCTTTCAGTTCAAGAGGATTGTTTTTCTTTTTCCTTGCTGATTTGCCTGAGTTCTTTGCAGATTCTGATCATTAGCCCTTTATTAGATGGACAGCTTGTGAATATTTTCTCCCATTCTATACATTGTCTGTTTGCCCTTTGCTGTGCAGAAGTTTTTAAAGTCCCATTTAGTTATTTCTCTTATTGCTGCAATTGCCATTGGTGTCATTTTCATAAATTCTTTGCCTAGGTTGATATCTAGAACAGTCTGTCATACATTTTCTTCTACAATTCTTATGGCTTCATGTCTTACATTTAAGTCTTATGTCTATCCTGTATTCATTTTTATGAGTGATGGGAGAGACGGACCTTGTTTTATTCTTCTGAATGTGGTGATCCAATTTTCCCATCACCATTTATTGAATAGGGCTTCATTTCCCTAATGAGGTAGTTCTCAACCTGTGGGTTGTGACCCACAGGAACTGTATTAAAAGGCCACAGAATTAGAGAGGTTGAGAACCACTGCCCTAGTGTACATTATTATGTGCTTTGTCAAAGATCAGTCTGGTGCATACAGATGGTGTTTATGTGGGTCCTCTGTTCTGTTCCATTGGTCTATGTCTCTACTTTTGTGTCAATGCCATGCTATTTGCATTACTATAGTCTTGTAATATAGTTTAAAGTTTAGTAATGTGATACTTCCAGATTTGTTCTTTTTGCTTAAGGTTGCTTTGGCTGTTCAGACTCTCTACTGGTTCCAAATAAAGTACTGTATAGTTATTTTTTCTAGACTTGTGAAATATTGTTATTGATAGGAATTGCCACTGAATCTGTAAATCACTTCAGGTAGTATGGACATTTTAACAGTGTTGATTCTATGGATCCATGAGCATGATACTTTTTTTTCTTTGTGTCATCTGCAAATTCTTTCCTCTGTGTTTTATAGTTCTCTTTGTAGAGATCTTTCACCTCTTTGGTTAAGTATATTCCCAGCTATTTTATTTTCTTCATAGCTATTGTTAATGGTGTTAAGCCTTTGATTTGACTCTCAGCTTAACTAACTTTAGTGTATAGGATTGCTACTAATTTATGCATATTGATTTTGTAACCTGAGACTTTGCTGAATTACTTACTTCACATCCCCTGGAAGAGTTTTTTGTCTGTCTGTTTCCTATTTTCCTTTTGGGAGAACACAATACCCAAGAAGCTACAGTAGGCAGGGGAAGAGGATTGGGGAAAAAGGAGGAATTTTAAGCAATTCTAATGCATCGATCCTCTTTACAGTGTCCAAGAAAAGCAAGCAAAGGAGATGAGCTATAATGATTACATCTTGGCTGCTGAACCCTTTGAATTAGCAGAACACAGCTCAAAAACAGGTTTAGAAGGGGACTGCTCTATTCCTCTAGGCCAGTGATTTCCAGTCAGTGTGCCAGTATGCCATAAGAGGATTTTTGTGTGCCCCCCCAATTTTTAAAGATCATTAATTAAATTATTTTTGAAAGAAGTTTGAAAGAAAGCACAGTAAGTATATTTTTTTGTTACTGTTTTTTCAATCAACATAATTTAAGTGTGCCAAGGAAGTTTAACTATAGGTTCAAGTGTACCATGAGACATAAAAAAAGTTGAAAAACACTACTCTAGGCAGTGACCACTTTCTACTTAGTAAGGGCAGATTCTAATTTCAGAAGTGTAGACATAGGGACTGAGAGAGATACAGGACTATAGTCACGGGTGATGTTATCAGGGGGCACATTTAAGATCTCATCCTGCCTAATAACACCTAAGGCCATCTCCTTCATTAAAAGGCCACTAATTTAGATATTCACTAAGTGTACATGGCATGGAGATAAGAACAACCATGGTGAAAACCCAAGGTGGGGCCCTTGCTCTGGCCTCACCTTGGGTCTCAAGAACCCCAAGTAACCTCGATTTTCTTCAAGCTGGTTTCTCAGCAATTATGATGGAAAGAATGTACTTTTCAAAGTTCCAATTTTCCCCCTATGTACCAAAAAGTCTAATCTATCCTGTCAGTCTACAAATAACACCAAATTCAGCTTCAAAGTTTATCTTAAATTTTATTTTTTTTAAGACAAAGACTTGTGAAATTTGAGTACAGTGCAAATAAAATTGGTTAGGGGAGTTGAAAATATTTGCAAAAACCCCTAGTTATAATCCAGAGAGACAGAAGGTCTGTCTGTGACCACAAATTGAGCTCGTATTTCTCCAATACTTTGAGCATGGAAGAAAAACATGAAAATGCAAGATTAGATTGGGAATTCTCTGCTCTGATGCAGTTAATAACTAAAGTTAACCAAACACTTACTTTGTGTCATGAACTGTGCTTTACAGGCACTGTCCCCTGTAATTCTCACAGTGGCCCTCTGATGGAAGGTGCTGTAATCCTCCCCTCACAGATGAGCTTTGTTTTTTCTGGTACTCATCCTTGGATCCCTGAGCATCCTTTGTGATCTCTGAAATGGGGATAGCGGGATATGACCTCCTGAAAGGCCTCTGATCAAGGAAGTTTGAGAGCTAAGGGTTGTTTTTAATTCTTTTGATTTTTAAACAGATAGAAGTTTCTCAAAAATTCAGTAGACTTTCCATAGATTTTTCTTGCAGTCAGTCATATGTGCCAGTAACCACATCTATAGTTCTTATTTAGACCTGGGTTTCAAAATCGCTTTCTTTCTTTGTTGACTCCTTTCAACTTAATGACCACACTCTAAATTTGATCTTTGCCCTAAGTCATTTGGATCATCTGCGTTTCTGGGCCTTTGCTATTCACAGCCTTTTTATGTTACATTTCTCACAGTTTATGGTCTACACGCAGTGGGTTTCTTCAGTCACATTTGGAGGCTCTGTTGCTTTTCATTTCTGCTGGTTTTCTCTGAAAGAGAGAGAATGTGACTCTCTCTCTTTGCCATCACCCCTATCCTCTCCCCTTCCTCTCTTACCCCTCTCCTTCCTTTTCCTTCCCTCTCTCCCTCTGTTCCTCTCTCCCTTTCCCTAATAGTACTTTGCTTACGATAGCCAAAGGTGGCCCAGACTACAATGTCATATCTTCTAATACATTCTCCTACAGCTGCCATCTCCGTATTCCCGTGGGCTCCCTACGTTATCATAGGCAAGAGTTGTAACAACTTTCATCAATGTCTTCACTGCCTGCCACATGACTACTAAGCCATATGCTTTAGAGTCTGTTCTGGAAGGACCCCACTTCTGGTATAAGGAAAGCAGCATATTTTACCCTAAAATATATTTCTTTGACATCTTTTAAAATGGTTGCCACAGATCTAACCGACAGAAGTAACCCTGTAAAGCTGTCTTTTGTTGGGTGGGATGGGGGGGTGGTGGAGATTTGCCTCTATAGAGAAAGAATCTGCATTGATGCTGTCAGGCATCCTCTTGTCCAAGCCAGGAAAGATTATTTGAGAGTCTGACACTGTTAAGGTCCCAAAAGAAACATTTATGTCTATTCTCTCTAAGGGCTACTACCTCTGAAGTTCTGTCTACATGATAAGACCACTTTACCTAGCCTGTTCCTTCTCCCTTCCATAACCTGTTTTGCCACTGGAACCTACTTTTAGCCATGCTCTAAGCCTGCATTCCTTCTGCAACCTCAAGATGCTGTATATTTCTGTGCACCACTGGGGTTGGGTCTTCCTTCTGAATGGTCTTGTGTATACACATTAAATAAAATTTGAGCACTTTTTCTCTTAGTAACCAATTTGCCTGGTGTCGGTGATTTTTTTCACAAAATCACTGCCCACTGTGGGGGCAAGGGCCTTGGTCCCTATAGTTATATATTTGGGTTTCTCATAAGCTAGTTTATGCTATAGAAACAAGCCACCCCACTTGCTTCACATTTAAAAGTTTATTTTGTATTCAAAGTCCACCAACGTTGTAATGACTCTCAATGATATCTCCCTTCCAAGCGGTGATTCAGGGATGTAGGACGTTTCATCTTGTCAGTGTGCAACTGGAACACAGGGCTTACAGGGTCACCTTGCAGAGGGAAAAAGTAGACAGTAGTAAACCAGGTCTGAAATGCTTTGGCAAAATACTCGTGCTTCCCCAAGTCAATGGACACAGCCACGTTCATTATAACAATGGGGTTTTTATTACTTGGCACCAGTAAAGAGCACTTTAGGGATAGCTCCCAAAGTTGGTATGTTCCCAACTAAGAGGGCTGGGATGATTTTATAAGCATAGGGTAATGAGGTGTGATCTGATTGGATCTGGCAGTGAGGCAATGCCAGAAGGCATGATCTGATTGGATCCTGGATCCTGCCATGCCAATGTCTGCTTCTTAGTTCCATCTCCACTCCTTGGACCAAGCACTTACCTTCTACCCATGGTTACACACTTGGTTCATCTGTGCATGTTCGGTTTAAGTGGCCTTCAACCTGGGGATCCGTGGCAACTGAAAAACAACTCATGACTTTGTTACATAAAAGTGGAGCAGATTGTTCTGAAGCAGTTACAACACACATGTCACTTCTGCTCCCAGCCCTTGGCCTTGCCTCACAGCCCTTGCCTGTTAATAAACAGTAAATGTCTGGCACACATACTGACTCACACTCTCAGGGTAGAGTACGGAATCTTCATTAGAACACATATCCTGGTGTTTGAGAGCATTTGTTGTAGAATAGATCATGCTATTCATAATAAAAGAGAAGCTTAAGATGTTGCAAGTTACCCAGGATCACACAAAGTGAGTGGCAAAGCTGTTTGTACCTCCTACTACAGATCAGTTCCAAACCACTGAAGTGCAAAACCCCATAACAAGGCAAGACATGGTCTTTATTTAAGATCACAGAAGGAGGAACCGTGTCTTACTTTTCTTTTGCTAAGGCCCAGAGTCGAAAGAAAACAGAGTAAGGTGGTATGTTCACAAAACCAAAAGGACAGAGACAGAGAAGGGAAAAACATGTTCCCACAGAAGAGGAAACAACTCAAGTGTAAATTTGATAATGCTTCACACCCATGAGCTTTAAACAACTGAAACCTCTGATTAGGGCTCCCTCGTCCTTAGCAGGACCGAATGACAGGGTTTGAAGGTCTGTGACGTACATGGATATCCACCCGGTAATTATGAGGACCTGGGACTGTACTTGGTGCTTCTACAGAGTGGCGTCACCTGTGAGCTCCATTCTTAAACAAAACCTCCTTCCATATCTCTGCAACAAATGTTCACATTCCCTGGGAGCGAAAATACTCCGTCAAGGTGAAGGAATCACCCTCCGAACTCAGGGAATTTGCTTGGAACTTGCAAATTTTATCCATGAATCATACAAAAAAAAAAAAAACCCAAAATAAATGCAGATGAAGAAGAGGGAAATTCTTGCTTGCTAAGAAGACAGAAATAGCTTGAGCTAATTATATTAACCTAAAAAAGTAAGCGAACGCTAATGAGAAATAAGAATCTTAGCTCTGGAAATAGCTTCTCTCCTGTGCTATTGAAATCCTACACCACTTGGTAGAACGAGCTCAGGTCAGGAGCTAAACTGCCAGAAAGAAATTCTAGAAATAGGGAATGCTTTAAGCATCTCGGGTCCAGTGAAGGATCTTGCGGTATTTTCCCAAACTTTGGGGTTCAGTAAAATATGATTCCAATTTTACCTCAGGCCTTACTTTTGGAAAACCATATGTATTTTCGAGCGAATTCAATTTAAATGTTTCTTATTCTCTTACTCTTTTACTCATTAAAATGGTTTTTTTTTTTCTTTTGCAGAAGTAGTTTGGGAAGCAATCTGACTCTTTTGGAAAATCTTTGAAAGCTTTGATTTGGGGGATGATAAACAAAATTTTACCTGTTTTTAAGTCTATACATTCAAAGTCAGCTGGAAAATGATGGAAATTTTCTGAAAGAGGGGTTCTTAAAGTGTGGTCTCATGGCCAGCATCCCTGGACACAGCACTCTCTCCTTCAGCAGGGCCTCATAGTTGGTGCAATGCTATTACCATCTTGAAATTCTTAATAGTTTGTTCTTTGTAAGTAAAGTTCAGTGGGACCCTGGGACATAGAGGACACTCAAGGCAACATGAGTGTGAGCAGGGGCGTGCATAGCATGGATACCGGAAGTTCTTGCTGCCGCACTCAACAGACAGTATTTACCAGGCCCCACAAGCACAGAATTCCAGTGGCCCCATGTACATGGAGTTCAGTGAGATTCAAAGCAGGTATAAGGTAAGTGTGTTACCTCTACAACCGAATAAATGGGGGGGAGAGGGAAGCTGACAGTCCCGAGAGGTCACACTTTGTATTTGAACCAGAGCTTTCTTTGAATACAGAAAGAAATGGCCTTCTAAGAAACACGAACCACCACAGGCCCACAGGCCCCTAGCGTATCCTTTCAAACTCGTATGAGAGCTGGCTGCTTACACTGAGGGGAGGGAAGGGAAGGCTGGCCCGGCCATGCTGCCCTGTCTTTTCAACACTTCCTATGCATCAGGTGGTGAGCGGTAGAGGAATCTGACAGCATGTGTGCACGTCACAAAGTGAAATAAACAAGCGGGCCAGTCTTGTGCAGCAATTCTACTTTCGTGATGAGAACGCAGCACCTACTTGTGCACAAGCTATAAAAGATGAATTGCATCATTTTAGCAACTCCCAGACACATCACTTGCTCTTTAAAACTGGAATTGTATGATCTACAGATGAATGGGAAAGTTCTGGGTAATAATTTACTGTTTTAATGTTCGTTAGAACATTAAATAGCAAATAAACATGACTAGTTGAGAGAAACTATGGAAAACAGGAGACAGGTTTTAATCTCTTAGTATCTTATACTTTTTGCCTGCTTTCTGAGAGGGATCCTTCATCTTCATTTTGCTCTGCATCCCACCAGTTAGGGAGTCCTGCCTGGAGACTTGCCAGAAATTCAAATTCTTGAGCCCAGGTTCGTGTCTGAGAAGTGCTGGTCTAAAATGTTGGCTGGCAAATTCCATGACTGTATTTTTCCTGGCAGTTTAGGTCCGTCTGATCGCCTTATTTCTTTTACCTATTATATAAAACCAACTCTCATAAGAGGTAGTAAGAATCATCACTGCCTTCAGAGTTTCTAAATGCCCATCACACAGTGCTGGTGAGCCTGCCCTACTGTGGATGCAGACAGATCTGTGTTTACTCAGAGGCAGCCAGGCAGCTGAGGGCAGGATCCTCAATCTCTCTAATCTTCAGTTTTCTCAGCCGCAAAGTGGAGCATTCAGGCCTGCCTTATATCATGCTTCCCCCAAAATAAGACCTACCCAAAAAATAAGGCCTAGCAAGATCTCTATGCATTTGTTAAATATAAGCCCTACCTCGATAATAAGACCTAGTGATGGGTGTAGCTATGCAGCGTATCTGCATAACCATGCCATGCATTTTGGTGCTGAGACATTCCTGAAAATAAGCCCTAGTGTGTCTTTTTGAGACAAAATAAATATAAGACAGTGTCTTATTTTCGGGGAAACATGGTAGTGTGTTTAGGGGAATTAAATGAGCTGATAAATGGAAAACGTTTCGCACAATGTCTGGCACATGGCAAACACACAAGGAAAAGGACGTGGCACTTAAATTATGGATAATCACTATTACCTGTGTTCCTTATTGGTGGCACCATTAGCTGCATCCTAGAAAAACCTCTGAGATGTCACCTTCACTTAAGTTTTCTCTGGTTTCCTCCCTCTGCCTCAGGTTGAGGCATAAAACAAAAAGAATAGGACCTTTTTTTCTTTTTATTAATAGAGGGGACAGAATGAGAGACAATAGACTTCCTTAGGCATTTTCTTGCCTAAAAGTCGTATGTTCTGTCTTTGTAAGTAATCTTGCTTTGTAATGCTAAAGTACACAAGGAAGCTCTGCCCCCTCGGCTTGATCTTGTGTAGTAGAAAGAGAATTCATAATAGCTGAGAGCCAGGGCTTTGGGGTAGGACCCCTCTGTCTGCCCCTCACTGGCTAAGCGATCACAGGCCAGTCACAGACCGGCTCTGGGTTTTCTTTCTGCAAAAGTACTTACTTCATAGTATTGTGGGGAGAATCAAATGAAAGAATTTGTGTCATGCTCACAGCTCAGTGTCGAGTTCTAGGTGTTCGGTACATGATACTGGTCTAAACTTCGGTTCATGATAATCATTGCATCGTTTTAGTGACAACAATGATTGTCACGAACCAAAGTTCAGACCAGCTCTGGCCTAGCATCTTAGTATCATGTACTTCAGCAAATAACTCCACGACTCCCTTTCCTTGCTGCAGAACTGTTGTAGTAATTACAGTCTCTCCTGCCCATCCCTAAGTATGAGCTCAAAAAACTCTGCCGAAGCACTCTGAAGCTTCAAAGAACATGAGGAAGCTTTGTTCTTAATGTTGTCTTCAGAACAAAAATGATGTGACCCTGAGAATTCACAGAGAAATTGTGGGAACAGCATCCTATTTATTTCTGTGTGTTTATTCTAACGGGAGAAAACACCTGTTTAACACCCAGCTGAAAATGGGTCTATAAAAAGGCCATTGTTTAGTGCTGAACGTCCTCCTGCTTTGGCTGAGATCTTTAGGAGGAAGAAGCACTCACAGCAGAGATAGAGTAAGGACTATTAAAACTGGGATCCAACCCAGGACTGTGGCTCCTTAGTGCCAAGGGCAGCACACAGGTCTGCAGGGAGCGAGGCTCTCAGACAGGCTCCTTGGAGGAAGCACCTGCTGCCTCCTGCTCTGGTCTACCCTGACTCTGCCGTGGATCTTACTGAGGATAAATCTTGCCTTCTTATGTGAGTCCTGCTTCAGCCCTTCTTAGACTTTAATGTGCATGTGAATCACCCAGGAATCTTGAAGTTTGGACTCTGATTGTGTAGGTCTGCTGGGGGTTGCAGAGTCTGCGTTTCTAAAAAGATGATGTCGAGGCCACCGTTGCATAAACCCTGTGAGCTTTGAGCAGGGAGGGTTTGCACCTTGAGCCCCACTGGACATTTACAGGGCCTACAGGTGAGGGCTCAGTGTTGGAGGAACAGCACAGCTCAGGACAAAACCTGCGACTGGGTGAGTAGTGGGTGGTGCCTATGCCCAACTGAGAGGAGAGCAGAGGAGAGGGGTCCTGAGGGATAATCTGAAGTATGACATCAGAGGCCCCAGCACAGGCTCCCGGTCTGCAAGAACAGATTTCTATAAACTGGACACCAAAGCAGTGTCAGGGAGAGATCTCTGGATAGTATTTTGCCTGGAAAAACATTCCCGCAAAGGACACAAACTGAAACTTCTCGAATGATTCCATTACTGCTCATCGCGTTCCCCCGACACTCAGCACCTGTCCCTAGCCTGACTTCTGCTCTTTCCAAGGCTAGATTTCAGGAATCTAACAACAGCGTCAGGAACAGGCGCTGTGGTGGGAATGATGACTGTGGGAGCAGCAGCAATTAATGTTTGAGAACGTAAAATGCAAAAGGCACTATGCTAAGGGCCTCGTATGTGTCCCATTTAATCCTCACAACCACCTGACAAGGTGCTTATTATTATCCCCATTTTACAGGCAAAGAAGATGAAAGAAGAGTTTTAAGGTTATCCATCCTAGTGGCTGTCCTCACCTTCCCCACCCCTGTCCCCTTGGCTCTCCTGCTACCTCTGGTCAGTAGGGGAGTCCCCACAGTGCTGCAGTAAACGCCCGCATAGTGATGGGGGTGCCAGGAAGTGTCCCTCAGCCCTCTTCTCTTTGACCATGAGAAGAAGTTGTAGAGACAGTAGAAAACCGTCACAGTTTTGGCAGCAGCCACTGTGCCACCTGACTTCATCACTAGATCTTCCCCATAAGGGGCAAAACCTTAAAATGCAAATGCCTACCGAACAGTGAGTATACAGATTCAGTTCACAAGGTGAAGTCCCAGACACCTGCTATATGAGTAGTGTCTCTAGTTACCAATACTATACTGTGCACTTAAAACTCAGTCAAGACAGTAGGTCCCAAGTATGCTTACCACAAAAGGAGGGTGGAGGTGATGCGTTTAGTGCATGTTTACCCCCTTGACTGGGTGATTTGGTAGGTATATGTTTGTATCTAGCAAATGCTGTAGGTTAAATACGTGCCGTTTTATATAACAGTTACACCTCAACAAAGCTGTTGAAAATAAATTTTAAAAACCATAGGTAAATAAAAATAAATGAGAACTTTCATATGAATGCAAGGGAAGAGGATTTGATATGAAGCCACCCGGTAAACTGCCTGAAATCTCATATCTGCTACTCAGTTACCCTGCTAGATTCTAAACCCCAGTGGCCAGGAAGATATTTCTGATATTTCAGATATTCAAGGATTCATCTCTAGACTGTGAGCTCCTACATGTCTATATTTCAGCCTGGCACAGAGCCTGGATCATGGGATATGTCCATCATATACTATTAATAGATTAATTAATCCATCTACTAGCCACGGCCCTCCCTCCACTGAGCAAAGCTAATGAAAGCCTGTGTTGAGACTGGGAGAGAAACCAAGTATCTTTCCCTAAACAGACGAATACAACTGGGGGCAAGAGGAAAGAAATGCAATCAATTTATTCCACAAACATTGTCGGGCGCTGCCCTCAGCACCCAGGTAACCATGACAAACAGGGTGATATTGTGGCTGGACAGCAAAAGGCCTGTGATTTTCAACTAGAGGCAGTGAGACCTAGATTTGAATCCCACATCTATAAATTGCTCCCCATGTGTCTTCAGGAAAAGTTCTCAATGTCTCTTTTCCTCAGTTTCCTCACCTGTTAAATGGAAATAATAGTAGGGCCTCCCTCACAGAGTTGTTGAGGATTAAAGAAGATAGTGCATATAAGTTGCTCAGCAGGTTGTCATGGTAAATGTCAGCTTCATGACCGCGACATGGTTATCCCGCCCAAAGAGTAGATGCTGGCAACTTTTCCTATACAGGGTCTGATAATAAATACCATACGTTTGCAGACTGTGTGTTGTTTCTGTCACAGCAATTCAGCTCTGCCCTTGTAGCTCAAAAGTAACCACAGGGGGTATGGAATTGAATCTCTTACCATTTTAACATGTCATGAAATTTTATTCCCATTTTTTGTTTTCTTTTTCACGTTTAAAAATGTAAAAACTATCCTTAATTCATAGAATAAACAGGCAGCAGGCCAAATCTGGCCCGTGGGCTGCTGTTTGCTGACCCCTGGTCCAGAAGGGAAATCGGAAAACATACAAGCTGTTATAATGCAATCTGCTCAAAGTGCAGAGAAGGGAGGGATTTATCCCTCCAGGTAGTGAGAGGAGGAGGGAATAGAATGGCTCCATAAGGGTGGCACCTGTGGCTCAATGAGTAGGGCCTGGCCCCATATACGGAGAGTGGTGGGTTTGAAAGTGGCCCTGGCCAAACTACAACAACAACAACAAAATAGCCAGGGGTTGTGGTGGGCACCTGTAGTCCCAGCTACTTTGGAGGCTGAGGCAAAAGGATCACCCAAACCCAAGAGCTGGAGGTTGCTGTGAGCTGTGACATCACAGCACTGTACTAAGGGTGACAGAGTGAGACTGTTTCTTAAAAGAAAAAAGAGGCAGCACCTGTGGCTCAGAGGAGTGGGGCACTGGCCCCATATGCCAGAGGTGGCGGGTTCAAACTCAGTCCCAGCCAAAAACTGCAAAAAAAAAAAGAATGGCTCCATAAATGAGGAAACATGGGAAACATTTGAGCTGGGCTTTTAAGAGTGAGTAGGAGTTCACCAGTTGGGACTGGTAAGAAAACAACCATGAGAAAAGAGAATGAGCAAAAGAGGGAAAAGGCTTTTGAGAAATGAACCTGAAAACCACAGTCTTGTCACAAGCCTGTCTGTGTGAGGCTTTTAGCCTCCCCTTGTAAGACCCCTCCCCAGAGCTCTAAGTTTGCAGATATTAGCTTCTGTAAAATTCAGCTTATGCTAGGGCTTCCCATCCCCTGCTTGAAGTGCCATACTTCAAGGGGGGTCGAGAGACTTTGTGGCGTGAGCCTGCTCTTGACTGGCCGGCCCCATAAAGGATCCTTGCTTAATTTGAACTCAGTGTACTGACGTTTCTCTATAATTCCACTTGCAGCGGGTACGACAAACCAAAGTTCATTGCCGTACACAAAGCAAATCACATGGATGGTCACCAGAAAGAATTCTCATCATTTGTTCATTTTTATCAAGCACTCATTTATTTTTCTGGGGCCATTGTTTGATTTGGGGTATTACAAAGACCCTCAGAGTAGACCTTAATTTGTGATCAATTATCATGTTTCCACACCCACCCCCAGCCACCATCACCTCTACCTGGGAGACCCCAATAAACCCCTGAACGTGCTCCCTGAAGTTCACGAAAGGAGCCTCGGGCACAGAGAATATAGCCTTTCTTTTGGACAATTTTATCATTCAGGTCAAATAAAATGTGAACATTTTGAAATATAAGGTCATTTCACTTCTCTTTATTTACTAAGTTAATTGATTGCCTTTCCTAGTGTTTACTGAAAAATGCATTTTTCATACTATTCTTTGTTATCTTTGGTAATCTCACCATGACAAGTGGCCAAGTCAGCAAAATTATCACTCTCAAGTTTCTTTTTAAATCCAGTTATACAACAAATTAGCTTAAGCAAGATGGAGATTATTTAGAATTTGTTTTAATCTCAGCTGCTTGGAACCCCAAAATGTATTTCTTTCAATATTTTTAATGTAGGATAACTAGAGTTTGTCCAATGATTCCATATTGAAAAGCTTTAAAAATAGGTGGGCAATTTTTTAAATTTTGCCAAACAGCTTTGATTTTTCAGCCCTTTTACCATCAGAGGCTCAGGAAACTTCAGAAAATAAATTTGAATATGTCTTCCAGGCACCTTATAGGACACTGAGCCTACAAACTGAGGCGCAGTCTCTGCCCTCCAGGCTGTGAGGGAAGACTTTGCAGTATAGTGTAACTGGCCCTGGTACAAAAGGGATAAATTTCTTCCAAAGTCATTAGTCAAATTTTATGAGAAGCTCATATTTTCAGCCAGAGTGTTTCCTGTATACTCTCTATTTTGCCTGTAATAATTTTGTCTAATAATCTGGAAAAAATGAATAATGCAATACGGAGGCATAAACAAATGTCCTTATACGTACGACCACATGCCAAAGGAGGGGAAGAGGCTGGGTGGGCTAGGGTGGGCCACTTCTGACCATTTCAGTGGTTGCCTGCCTCTGCTGCTTCTGAACCCATTCCAAGGCACTGAAGAGCATTAAAAAGCAATGCTTGCCTTATTATACCTGCAAGTGGAAACACTTTGCTTTATCACCCATCATGATCCAAAACCAGTGAGTCTCTCAGGGTGTTGGGGAATCAATACCCCAAGGCAAGAGACAGGCAACTCAAAAAGGAGGTGGTCCACAGGCTGGAACCCCAAAAGTGGGACAGTGGAAGGAAGCTAGTGAATGACAATATAGGTTGTCTGTGCTTTCAAACACGTGGACTCCCAACAGAGTTCCTGCAGCTAGAACACCTTCGCCACCAGGCTGTCTTCACTGCTCTTCCTCCAAATTAAGCCATCACTAGAGAGAACTAGAGAATGATGGGAGTCGGGGAGCCAAGTTGTTTTGCTCTTTGGAACAGGTCCTAGTATGTGCCTCTCACTGACAAGCCACTCAAGAATCGCCCTTCCCCTGGCAGAGGGACCACAGTGCAACAATTCATTTCTCTGATTAAGTTTGCTGGCCTGCAAACCAGTGAAGTATCCTATAGGGCAATGTTTTCAACCTCTTTCATGTCATGGCACACTTGAACCTACAGTTAAACTTCTGCAGCACACTTAAATCATATTGATCCAAAAAAGAGCAAAAAAAAAGAACATACTTACTGCCCTTTGAACTTCTTTTGAGACTAATTCAATCAATGGTCTTTAAAAATGTTTGTGGCACACCTAAGATCCTCTCCCAGCACAGCAGTCGAAAATCACTACCATACAAGATGAAGAGAACATTCCTCTTTTTCTTTTTAATATTAGCTCTGAAAAGTTTTATTACCAAGAACCTGGACAAGCAATACTAAATGAAAATAATAATCAAGTCCAAAGCAGACTCATTTGTCATAGAAACATATCTGATCCCAGGGCCTGGTCAGGAAGAAAAATAATTTCTAGAAAAGGAGGCCAAGAACCACCAAGATATTAAGAACCTGTATTTTATACAAAGAAGCATTTCTATTTTCTTCATTCTCCTGTCTACTCAATAGAAATTGTTCAATGATGTAATGTTATTTTTGAGGATATTTTGGGAGAAGGGAACTTGTAATTTTTTATTACAAGGTAAAGATACAGCTGCACGGCTACTGCCCTGACCCAATTCACCATCATCTCTACCCAGACGACAGTAACGGCCTCCCCACTGCCCTTCCTTCCCCTTTAAACACTAGCTCTTGATTTCTCCCATGACTAAAATTCCTTTAAACTTTTACATCTAATGGTAATAGTGTGTTGCTGAAGTATAATGTGATTTACTCGACCTCCATTTCATAGCAGAGATCCATGAGCCCTCAGATCTTCATCTTTGTAAAGCCCATCAGGTGATACCAATAAAGGAGGGCCATGATGCCAGTGGCGGCACACAGAACGATTTATGTAGAACACTCCTGCATGGTGAGCAGAAGCTAGCAGAGGAACTGTCTTAGAATCATTCTGCTCCATCAGAGTGGGACCAGTCTCAGGCTGCGGGAACCAAAATGTCATTGTATGTATTTATATGGTTACCTTATTTATGGCAAGTGATATTAGTTTTTCTTATATCACAGTACTATTTAGTTTCCTTTGAGGGTGGACGTGTTTAAAGAGAAGTAGGTCAATTGTGAGCATGTTACATAAATAATTATACAAGTGGTAAAAGTTTTGCAAGTTTGTACAAATGACTGATGGGAAAAAACAGGTCTGGGAGTCAGAGTCTACCACTTCATAACTGAGTTCACTTTAGGAAGTTGCTTAACTCCATTTTAAAACAGCAGCTGCAGCCTTCAGGCTTTCGTCTGTTTAAATGGAAGATATATCAAGTGGAACATAGCAGGTGCTTAATAAGTGACCTTTGTAATGATAATAACTACCTTTATTTCTATTAACTACTGTTAATGAAACGGTGTATGTGAGGAGCACAGCACTGAGCCAGTGAAGTAGAAGCTCAACCAATACAAGTTAACCTTCCCATTTCAAGACAGCTTCCTTCACAGCAGACCTATAAAGAGAAGTAGGACTCACAGCTTGGTTTTAGCTGGTGCCTGTCTAAGATGTAAATGGTATGTGGTGTACTTCAAAATGTGAGCTTAAAGGCTATGCTTTGTATGGTTGTATGGCTTATAGAATTTTATTTATTTATTTATTTTTTGAGACAGAGTCTGACTTTGCCTCCCCCCAGTAGAGTGCTGTGGCATCATAGCTCACAGCAACGTCAAACTCTAGGGCTCAAGCCATTCTCTTGCCTCAGCCTCCCCAGTAACTGGGAATACAGGCACCTGCCACAACACCCAGCTATTTTTAAAGATGGGATTTCTGTTTTGCTCAAGCTAATCTTGCACCTGGCCTGGCATGTGGAATTTTAAATGAATAGTGAACAGCATCACCCGATCAGCAACATCTAGGAGGAACGGACCCCACAAAAACAAAAGTGTCTATAGACAGCAGCTTTCTATAGCGTGGAGCACTCTCTTTACTTGTACTGGGACAAAATGGGTTAAATATTAAGCATCTCTCAGCTTACGCTTGTAAACATAGAGATTTCAACTATGTCTTAAAAGAATTTCTGAAGTCTTGCTCTAGACAGCATTTTATGTCGTAACATTCAACCACACAGCACAACTGAAAATGTTTCTCAGGAGGAAAAATAAGATGAGCACTTGAGATGATTAAGAAAATAGACATGGAGTCTTATGATCGATAGAGACACGAGAAAATGGTGATATTTACAGACTCCCAACTCAAGACCCCATGAGAACAAGAGGAGATAAGTGTCGTTAGAAACGTGCTGGCTTGCCAGGAGCAGTGCATGCCTGTAACCCTAGCACTTTGGGAGGCCAAGGCAGGTGGATCACTTGAGTTCATGAGTTCGAGACCAGCCAGAGCAAGAGTGAGACACTGTCTCTAAAAATAGCTTGATGTTTTGGTGGGTGCCTGTAGTCCCAGCTACTTGGGAGGCTGAGATAAGAGAATCTCTTGAGCCAAACAGTTTGAGGTTGTTGTGAGCTAGGACATCACAGCACTCTACCAAGGACCACAAAGTGAGACTCTGTCTTTAAAAAAAAAAAAAAAGACATGTTCTGGCTTAAAGGAAGACTAGTGAATCAAGAAGAAAATGAGAACTTGGCTTGGCATCTGTGGCTCAAGTGGCTAAGGCGCCAGGCAGGTATACCCAAGGTGGTGAGTTTTAATCCAGCCCGGGCCTGCTAGACAACAATGATGGCTGCAACCATAAAATAGCCAGGTGTTGTGGCGGGTGCCTGTGGTCCCAGCTACTTGGGAGGCTGAGGCAGGAGACTCGCTTGAGCCCAGGAGTTGGAAGTTGCTGTGAGCTGTGATGCCACAGCACTCTACCCAGGGGGACAGCTTTAGTCTCCTGTCTCAAAAAAAAAAGAAAAGAAAAAGAAAATGAAAACTTAGCAAGCCAGATGCCACTCTGAGGAAGAAAAGCATGAGAGAGAAAGTGCTAAGGGTGGGTGAAACTTGCCTGAATACAGATGTAACAGGTCTTTCTCTAAAAGGGATCAAAATTCTTCCTGTCTTATTTTATTCAGTCTCATGTACGACTTGGGGAGGTAGGGAGAATGGGGCTGGATCATTTAAAGCAAATGTCAGACATTGTATTACTTATAATGACATAAATGCTTTAATATGCATTTGTAAATGATAAAAAATATTGTATATAATTGCCCTGCTATTTTTCACTCTTGCCAGAATCAACAGGCATTCCTTAATACTATCCAACACCTCATGTCCCAACTTATTTCAAAGATGTCTCTACTGAAGGTTGGTCCACATCAGAATTAAAACATGCTCCTCAAATACATTTGACTATTTTCTCCCCTAAGTTTCTTCTGTAACTCTTCCCCCTCCTTTTTGTACCATTGAACTGTTAGAGAAGTTAAATCATCTGTCCTATAGAGTATTACACATTCTGTATTTGTCTAATTGCTTCATTGTGATGTAATTTAACTTGTTCCTTTCCCATCTATTATATCTTTATTATAAACAGTGGTCAGATCTATATTCTTGATTACATTCTAATCAAGCTTTTAGGCGAGAAAGCTTCATAGATGGCCCTGTATACTTCGTACTGGACCATTTTCTGAGGCAGTAATGTCCGTCTGTTTTATTTTTAGGGTTTGATCGGTGGGTTCATATGCTTTCAACCCGGTCCCTCTTTGATAAACTTCCCCTCTTGACTTTTCACATAATTTTAGAATTGCTGATATTCTTTACTATATTAGGATTACAAAAGGGTGATTACTTCAATCTAGCATTCCTTATTTGCTGGAAGTCCTCTGTGAAGAACAACTTTCTCTTGCCAACCATCTGGTTTCCCTGAAACATATTCTATACAAGTAATGAAAGATCCAGTTTTCATTCTTTTCCTTTTATCAGTCTTCAGAGCAATATGTTGATACCCTAGAAACAGTGGGGGGTTTGCTTTTATATATCCTTATATACTTGATGGATTCATGGTAATCATTCTTTTTGGTATTCAAATTGTCCTCTATAAGCAGAGGGAGTAGCTTATAGTTAGGTCCTCTGCCTCATGACATGATCCCTGTTAATCTTTATGGCGTCTTTGTTTTCTGGCCCAACAAAATTTTCCAGGATTTGTTCATTCATTTCTTGCTCCAGACATGGAATCAAGTCTACTTTTCTAAAAACTCTGATTCCTTATAGAGAGAAACAACTCTTAGAAACCACAAGCCGGGGGCTCGGGTTGCTGGTTTCTCCTGGATCATCATCACTTTTAAGCCTTCCTGATAGACAAAGTAGGAAGAAACATTTTTACAGGGGAAAAAAAAATCATGATTTCATATTGATATTTCCAAATAACATGAAAAAGTTTGGCTTTTTTTTTTTTTACTTCTTTGATTTTATACTTATATCTTTTTGGCTGAAAATCTAAGTTCTTCACCCCATGAATGTAATAACTTGCTTTATTTTGTAATATGCCTATAATAATTTCAAAATAAGATTACAATATTACTACTAGAAATAAGACTCCTGAATGTAAAAATTGTGTCCTTTATTTTGTTTTATTTTTACTGAAAAGGAAATCATAGTAATGTACACAGATGGATTTTAAAAGTTATTCACGTACACAAGCTTGCTTGCCACGTCACATTAATGTGAGATATGTCAGTTTCAAGGTCTGGCTGCTTGGGATACTAGTTTTTAGGACATTAGCAAAGTGTGTGAAGCTAGAGTTTGATGACCCCTCTCATGGATCCTAAATGCTAGGACTCGGTCACTCACTGCTTTCTAGCCCCATCTGACATCACTACCGCATGAGCTCCACCAGGGTAGGAGTCTTGCCTTTTATTCATCAATATATTGTGCAGCACCCAACGTGGTGCTTGTGGTAGGTTTGCATGGGTGCACACGTCAGTCTTCCTACACATCTGAAGGACTCACTGAAAGGGAAAGTTTCTCCCTAGAAGTGCTGCAATAGTCACAAGTGTAAGGTGACCAGACGTCCGCTTTTGGCGGGACAGTCCTGATTTTTAACAATTTGTCCTGCGGTTGGTGGCGTTTTAAAAAGTCCCGATTTGGGGAAAGAGTACTCTATAAGCTAGGGAAGGGCGGGGGACACAACAGGAAGGGAATATAAGGTTTTCAGCTGCTGAAAAGGTTAATGTAACTCCACTTGGGAATGAAGAGGTTAATGTAACATCATTTGGAAATGAAAAGGCTAATGTAAACTCCCTACTCCCCTCCTGGGCAAGGTTGCCCAGGTGGACTGGGTCCCAACTCCTTTGCGCCACCGGCACCACCCTATACTTTATTTTTTTAATGTTTTTTATTTGTAAATTGTACTTTTGTTGAAAATTAAAAAAAAAAAATATATATATATATATTACAATACTATGTTTGTGTTCTATGAAAATTTTTGTTGCTCCATATAGGCCAAATTTTTAATTAAGAACCACCCCTCTACCCCCCCACCCCCACCCCCATGTCAATGGTGTCCCACTTTACCAATGTTAAAATCTGGCCACCTTATACAAGTGACAACTGAGTGACTGCATATCCCTTCAGATCTTCTGGTATATTTTCCAGACAAGGATCACAACAAACGTTATTTATAAACGAAGATCTAAAAAGGCTCTTGGAAGCCTAATTTAATCACTTCATTTCTCAAATAAGAAACTGATTTGCCCAGAGATTCAGTAGTTGACCCCAATCACCCAGATAACTTCCTTCAGAACCAGAATTAGAGCCCCTCTTTTCAGGTCTTAGAATGATCTCTACTTTTACACTGTGGCAAACTATCTCATCTATCCCTAAAATCCTCTCTGGGCTACACTGATGCGAGAGCAGATGGAAGCAAGACAGTTTAGTGTATTCCCTTTCAGACGTCTGGCTGGATTCTCTCTCATGGGGCTGGGATGAAAGATAAATTCAACCCAATAGGGTCTTGTTCTAAAAGTGACCTAACAAGTTGCCACAGTTTTGTTCATTCTAACTTCCATTTCTATTAGAATGCAAAATCCGCCAGTGCTAGAATCAGTAATAAATTATTGTTTTGTCCACCAAAGAAAATCCAATGAATTAAAAACCATCGCTTGACGAATATCTGCAGACTTCATATTGAATTGAGTTTCTAATGTTATACATAGGTAAAAATTGAAGTTTCCTTATTAATCTTTTTATTTATTTATTTATTTTTACATATACATGTGCTTAATAGGTTTCCACTTTTTACCTTCACAAAATTAAAAAGGCTTAAAATTTAACAACAGTAACCATGTTTCAGATAAGGGCTTATTAATATTTATTCTTGCTTACCAACCGTCATCTGACTTTATAGCATAACGGAGGACTGACTGTTCTCCCTCTTCCTTCCCTAAGTCCAAGTTGAAATATCCGATCATTATGAGGAGGCTATATTGGCATAATGGCTCCATAGAGAGGTTCTGTGCTCCAAACTCCTCTTAAAGCATAAGATTTTGAGCACCATGGTGACTGTATTTTGATGCTGCCCCTATTTTGCATCTGAATTTTCATATTGCTTTGTTAGGACTCTAAGTGCAGAAAAAAAGGCCAAAATTTTAAGCCACTTTAAAACCAACATTACAGAGTATTTACATGCTAATTAGATGGTAGTATTATTTGAATGATGGTGAAAGTGGCCATGGTATATAAAAATACAGACTATACTGTAAAAATCAAATGCTATCTCTAGTACTTTACAGGCTTGCTTTTATTTCCACTCCCTATAAAAATCTCAATATGTTAACCATTTCTAGTTCATTACTGTAATAGAAATTTTATCAGCTTCAACTTGTGACTGCAACATTGCCTTTATTATATTTAGTTCTTCATAAGGGTTTAATTTTTAAAATTATAACAAACACATAGATAAAATTTGTCAGCTGTATTGCTTAGAAAATAATATTTACCTTTAAAAAAACCTATGTTTTAATCTGTATCCATCTCTAGGTTTTTGAAGTATAGGCAGTCCCTGGGTTATGAACAAGATAGGTTCTACGTGTGCATTCTTTTCTCTTTTTTTTTTTTTTTTTTGCAGTTTTTGGCTGGGGCTGGGTTTGAACCCTTCACCTCCAGCATATGGGGCCAGCGCCTTACTCCTTTGAGCCACAGGCACCGCCCTACAGGTGTGTTCTTAAGTTGGGTTTGTATACGAGTTGGAACAGACATATTTACGTATTACCTGTAATGGCCTCTGTTTGTAAGTGAAAGTTGTAGGTCAATCTGATGTTTGTGACTCGGGGACTTACTGTAAGAGCCTCGATGCATAAGTGCAAGTGGTACATAAGCCAGATGTTTGTAACTCACAAACTGCCTACAAATCCTTTTGAAAAGAGTCTTTAAATACGAGCTTACCACACTAATGTATTCTAGAAAGTTGGGAGGTTGTTATATTCGTATAAGCAAGGGTTTAGATGGTAAATTGGACATTGTTATCAAGGCAGCCTTTTTCTTTTTTCTTTTTTTTTTTTTTTGAGACGGAGCCTCAAGCTGTCCCCCTGGGTAGAGTGCTGTGGCATCACTCACAGCAACCTCCAACTCCTGGGCTCAAGCGAGTCTCCTGCCTCAGCCTCCCAAGTAGCTGGGACCACAGGCGCCCGCCACAACACCCGGCTATTTTTTTGGTTGCAGCCGTCATTGTTGTTTGGCGGGCCTGGGCGGGATTCAAATCCGCCACCTTAGTTGTATGTGGCTGGTGCCTTAGCCACTTGAGCCATAGGCACCGAGCCAAGGCAGCCTTTTTCTAAAGCAATGCAATCCTTGCTGAGAAATGCAGTGCAGCAAAGAAGGAAAAGTTCTTCTTGTTATCACAGAAGTAATAACTATATGTGGCCTCCCCCCAAAATCTCAATGTACAAAGATGCAAAATGAAAGGCAGCCTCTCAGACGCCCCATTTCTCAGAAATAAGTGTAGTAAACTGACATGTCCTTACAGACATACTGTGTCTATATACAAGTGTAGATATTTTTTTATTTTTAAGAAATAGAATGCTCATTTATTTTTGCTCTTTAAACTTTATATCTTGGACATCTTCCTATGTTAACACATCAAAAGCTGATATGTGTATTTGTCTCCTACTGATGAATATTTAGGTTGTTTCTGTTTGGACTGGAATGTTGACGTAAAATACAGGGTGTCCCAAAAATTGCCCCTGAAGTTGCCATATATAGGGAAAATGGGAAATTGTAGCTAAATATACCTTCATTTGCAAAATATTTATTACAAAATCTTACAAAAAAATTTTAAACGTATTTACGAAATATTCTTTATGTGTGTTGGCTACCTCTTTGTAAAACTGTTTTTTTCTATTACAGGGTGTCCATAAAGTTCATGTGCAATTTACAATGTAAAACTATTTTAAATTGCACACAAACTTTATGGACACCCTGTAATTTAAACTGAAAGTTAATATTTTCCCATTCCCATATTTCTTTACATTATTAGTCATCATCCTCTATTATAAAAGCTCTTTTCATATTAGCTACTTTTAATTATGTGTGTTGAAAATATATTTCCCAGTTTCTAGAAGTTTCTACCATATAACATTTTTCAATTCTTCTTTTTTTTTTTTGAAGGTTTTTTTTTTTTTAATTGAATGGTAACCATGTACATTAATGCACTTCTGGGGAGAATGTTCTTCTGAGCAAAGTATCACAAGAATGGAGGAAAAAGTATCCAATGTACA